>MJUU01073757.1:56617-82282 GCA_002080025.1 Modiolus philippinarum | reverse complement strand
AAAAGGGGGGGGGGTCTTGTAATTATCCAAAATATTCTTGAAATCATTAGGGAAGCCGATATCTACAACTATATCTCGTCAGATACGATTTTTCTCTAATTTCTGTCCTGTTTTCACGTTTCCTGAACAGTTTGAGAAATATGTTTCTCCTCTCTAGAGAGAATGTTGTTTTCGGCAAATGATTGGACGAAATTCAATTATGACGTTAAATTTGTTTGCCGTTTTGCTACTTTACCATTATGACGTCATGAAAAAAGGCAACCATGCCTGATGACATCATGTTCAAAGAACACATTTATTTCGGATCATCAAAAAAGGGGGGGTCATGTTTTGTGTCCAAAATCCCCTTAAATCATTAAAGAAATAAAATCCACAACCGTATCTCATGAGAAACAACATTTCTACACTCTCGATAGTTAAATTTTCAAATATTTTAAACGCTCGGCAACCCTCGCGTTTACAATATTGAAAATTTTACTATCTCTAGTGTAGAAATGTCGTTTCTCACTCGTTGCTGTTGTGGATTCTATATTTCTAAACTTTCGATAGTTAAAATTTGAAAATTTAACCTTATGTAGTGTAAAATATCGTTTTCACAAATGTGCTGTTAACAGAGCAGGACATGCTTACCCTTCCGGAGCACCTGATGTCACTCTCAGTTTCACTGGAGTTCACACTGTGAGTGCCTTTGTTTTGAATGTTGTGATTTCTATTTCTGTGCTTTGTTTCTGTCTAATGTCATTGTTTTCTGTGTCTAACGGCATTGTTTTCTGTGTCTAACGGCATTGTTTTCTGTGTTTAACACCATTGTTATTTGTGTTCTCGTTTTTGCCATGTCTTTGGACTTTGATCTTTGTAAATTTCACTCCTTTGTTCCTTCGGTACTCTACTGCCGTTGTTTCACCCGATGCAATTGTTAAATCTTTATTTTCATGGTACATATGTATGTAACAAAGTTATATGTAAATGGACGTTTTCAGTTTTTTTTCGTCTTCCTCAACTACAAGGAAAATTCGTCGTTAGTGAAGACAAAGTTTTTTCGTTGTATCATCTGTCAATTCTCACTGCAAATATCACAATTATGCCGTTAAGTGTAAATGTAATGTAAGAAATGAATATTTCTTAATAAACTATGGAATATTTCTAAATGTTAATACATTATAACTTAATAGATCAAGTTAACAGTTACATCATGTTCAACGAAAAAAGATTCAACTTCATCTCAAAATGAAGTTAAGGATTGGATCATTGTTGTGTATACTCTGTTGACTTAAAATGGATAAGTCAATGCAAAGCGACATCTCAACATCGTAAGTTTGGAGAATAATTCTGAAGTAACAAACCACTTATTCAATTATTTATTTTTATCAGTGCAGCAGATGAAGTGATGATGCCAGGAAGGGAACTATACACAGCTACAATAAGTAAGGACGGGTCAATGAGATATAATTTTCCAACAGTTTTAAAAAGTGTTTGCAGAATTGATGTGACGTATTTTCCATTTGATACACAAGTGTGCAAACTAACACTCGGGTCATGGTCTCACCATGGTTTTGAACTGGATGTTGTTAATGCAGTTAGTCAAGGTAATACTAAAACATTAAATCAGGAAATTGTATTTCAAAAGTTACACGTAAAACCAACAAAGCAAAGCTCCGCCATTTAAATTTTCTGTCTTCTACTTATTACATTATTGCATCTAAATGGGGTAGATAACAAATTAACCGAACAGAGTTGAAAGAGCCGAAGCCCATGAGACAATTTAAGAGACAAGTCAGTTGGAAACCATCGGAAGAATTGTCGACGCACTAGTCCTGACTTGGAACAGGCGTTTCAAAAGAAATGATGGGTTAAACCGGTTTTATGGCATGATTGAGAACAAAATGGTAAAAGATTGCAGGGAGTATTTCAAACAGATATAATCTTAAATCTACGAAGTACTTGGGAAACGATGCAAATGAAATTTTGTCACCGTTGATGTTAAATGTTAAATGCATTCAAATTTTATAAAATTGATCATATGTATGTATTTATTGTAGATCAATATAATTCTTCCCATATTGTCTAGGTCTGTGTTATATAAATAATATGCAATTATATAGTATTAGATTTCCCTGCCTTTTCGTTTTCTTTCTTAATGATTTGAATTGTTTGATGAAATAATAATTTTATTTCCTTGTCTTTATTGTTTTCTTTACTTACTTTTACTTGAAGGAGATCTCGACTCATACATTCCTCACAATGAATGGGATGTAGCAGAATTTCCAGTAAAACGTAATGTGTTATATTATAATTGCTGTCCCGAGCCGTATCCTGATGTTACGTTTTATTTGACGTTGAAGAGGAAAGCTCAGTTTTACATATTGACTGTACTATTTCCGTGCATTTTAACCTCATCAGTGGCTGCTGTCAGTTTCATACTGCCCCCAGAGTCTGGAGAGAAAGTATCATTGAGTGTTACAGTTCTGTTATCTCTCGCAGTGTTTATGTTGATGATATCAGAACAGCTTCCTGCATCTTCTGATACGTTTCCGTATATTGGTAAGTATTAAGTATTAATACAAATATAAACCTGACCAATTACAAAAGAGTTACTTACTTAACTTTACGGGAAAGACTACCAGCGTTGCATTACTAAATCTAGAGTGAAAATAGCCTTAATAGCCTTGAATTTTACTGTTGTTACGATTGTTTTTTTGATTTACCACATTGGCTGTAGGGGGAAGGTTTGGACCCAATAAAACTAGTTTAACCCCGCTGCAGCAGGTTTGCGCCTGTCCTAAGTCATGAAATTTATTAAGCCTTTTGTGTCTTGTCTTTTTTCTAGTTAGTTTACTTTATGTCTATAGGAGTCTAGGATGATGTTTGTTTCGCTGAACTTGATTACTCTTTATTCAGGGGCGGACTCCGACCTGCCGTTGGGTGTGGGGTTTTCTCACCGTTCATTGAAGATCTTATGGTGGCTTTGAGTTGTTATTACTCCCCTTTGGGTCGTTGTCTCTTTGACACATTCCCCGTTTCCCTTCTTTTTTCTATTAAAATCAGGGATTATAGGAATAAATCTTCAACTCAGGAAGTAATTGGCCTGGCATTTAATAATTGTTTGTGCTCTGATAATTCCAATTGATGTTGCAACATCCAATTTCATTGGTCAACGTCACGAATAACAACGAAGTTATTTTCTCGATAAACGCTTCTTGCCCATTAATACGCTCCGAGGAAAATAGTGCTGTATATGGTGACGTCAAATTCAATGAAAACATTGATTTGATTTCAAATGATTGGAATTATAAGAATGGATGTGTAAACGCGGCCTTTCACTCACAAACTTTACATTGATTCGGCCGCGTTTACACATCGATAAATTCCTCCAAAATGACTTTTATTCCTATAGTGTAAAAAAGCTTAAATGGTTAGAAAAGCGTTAACCATGGCTGGAGTCGAGAAATATGACTTTAGGCGGGCAAAGTGTTTCAGGAAATTTCACCTACGTTGTAAAATGTAAATTCAAACAGCAAGTAAATCGGTTGGAATACAGCAATATTTCTATAGCTCATTGGCAGAAAGCTCGACCCTTAGTCAAAAAGCATTGGTTCAACCAACAGAGATCACTTTAGAGAATTTTGTCGCGTATATTATTCGCCCCCTTTGCAATAAAGGTTGAAGAAGATTGATAAATGAAAATTTATTAAAAATATAAAACAAGTTTATCTGTTCAAATGAATACTTAGAGATATTTATGACTCCATTTAAAATGCTGTTGAAAATATTTAAAATGGTTTCCAGTTGTGTACTGAGGACTTGAAACCGCATACAATATCACCAGCTACTTAAACAGAAATTCAGACATTGTATGTCAAAGTAGTGTTTCCAGTGAAAAACATAGTTGCATGTTTTTGAAATTATCTGTATCTGGCTTTCGTTTGGGTTGTTTTCTTCAAGCAAAACACAAACTATGAACTGCAATGCACTTTTGAAACAAAAATTGCCACAATACACAACATACGTGTCGGTGGTTTAACAAGCATGTTTGCAATTTGGCTAAATTTGCCTAACTGACAATCGTCATAAACAATTAAAAAGATTATTTTCTATGTTTTCTTGATAGTCTTAGGTGAGTTTTCAATCCTCCAGTATGCATGCAAATTAGCATTTCTATATTGGTATCATGTATAGGGTTGTGTACCAGGCTTTGCAACAGATTCTAAACAGAAAAAAAAAATCAGGGATTAAAGTCAACCTTAACGATGGCAGCATTATTATTTTACTTATAGAAATTGCAGGTGCTTTTTTACTCATGAATTCATTTTGAAGCTAAATATATATTTCTTGTTTTGCAACAATGATTTTTATATACTATTGCGCATTCATATAGATTTCGCATACACAGATAAAATATCAATATTACTAAATATTTTGTCCTGCAAATTGACATTTCGAGAAGTTGTCTCTTCACTTCGGACTAAATAAAACATTTTGAAGACCAAAAATCAGAATATGCTTAAATAGATGAAGTACCAAGGGCCAAAAACTAAAGCCAATATCTTTAAAACACCTCAAATCAATTGAATAACACAATTAAACTAATGTATCCAAACTTTACACTTTTTGATATTTGTGTACTCAATTCAAATGAAGTTTTGATCTCTTTCCGAAAGGGGCAATAACTTGCTGCACCTGAAAGGATATTCCACACCAAATATCCGTGATATCTCTACGTGGATTCCATTAAATAAACGACCAAAATAACTATAAATTTAGTTTCCGCAGATAACCATTTCGATTACATATATATATGCTCTTCGGTGCAGATAAAATTAAGAAATTTGGAAGGCCTTGAACCAGCATATTTATAAATGCTGAAAGAGAAAAATTAATCGATAGAGTAAAAAATGAAAACCCAAAATCAACTTTAGAAAGAGTTATAGACGAGCGAGACCTTCCTTAGTTTTATACAAAATTTCCTAAAATAAAGGTAATACAAATTTCAAAATATTTGTTTTTGGCCAAGCACTGAGGTATTACTGTATAATCATTTACTATCTTGGGACTTATTTCACTATTTCGTGGGGACAAATTTTCGTGGAATTTGTGTCATTTAATTGGGGTAATAACAAATTGACCGAACAGAGTGGTCAAGAGCCGAAGTCCATGAGACAAAAAGACAAATAAAGTAATTTGTATCCAATAATTACATTCGTGGGTTTTTTCATTTCGTTGACAATTCTTATCCACGAAATAAATGAAATTTAATCATCCATGGAATATTTCCGTTTTAATAGTATCTACTTGGTTGGTGAATACCAACGAGAACTAAATGTAACAGTCAATCAGCAGAAATACTAGCTCCGTGGAAATGAATAACAAAATATCGAAATGACTGTAAATTTAGTTTATGCATATGGCAATTCCGACATCTTATGTCTCTTCAGTGCAGATAAAAATCAACACATATGGAAAACCATTTAACAAGATGTGCTGCGTAAAAGCCGAAAGAGAACAAATATCCAATATAATTTTAAAAAATCATTTGTACCAGATTCATAAACGCCTATTAGGTTTTCTTGTAAAAATGACATGGACACAAAAGTGAATCAATTTTTTTCCAAATACTTGTAAGACAGAAAAGGAATTTACTTGCCTTAAATAATAAGGCATATTTATTTAAATTAACTATTACATGTAAATGCATGAGAAAGTTCATGACTGAAGGACGACAGCAATAACTACAGTATTCGTTTGCCAATCTGTAACCTGTAAAGATTAAATTTTTATTTGTTTAAAGTGTGCATTATATTAGTTTATATATTCTAAGATGACAAAGCTGCAGTAATATTTGGGACCTTTTACATGAATTTGCATTTCTCAGTGTGAAAAATATTTCAGGTAGATCGACACTAATAAACGGCGCATTCGATTTGCGCATTTGCGAAACACGAATCTGATTCGTCATTGCCTTGATTTTCAAGCCGGAATATTCCTCTATTAGCCTTTTCATAGTGACGTCATAATGGATTGACATTTTGTAAACTATATAAAATATCTCTCTTGATCAAACGGCGACATATAGATTTTTTCAGCTCAGCATATAGCTTAAGTATATATCTCTGAAATATCAAAAAATGAAAAAAAAATCTATCTTATAGTTATTTCATATGAAAGCCAAATTAAAAGCATGTTCTCACAGTTCCCTATATATTCTTTGTAAATATAGTTGAAAAATACTAATTTGACCTGATTTTCACAGTCTGACAGCAGGAAAAGATGATCGGTGACATATCATTTTATATTATTTTTGAAACAAATGGACACATTTAGCAAAGAATTCCGCTTAAACCGGCGCTAGGGGCCTTCTTGAACTTACTATGAGGTATGAGCAATGCTCATTGTTGAAGGTCTCATGGTGACTTCAAGATGAAGAACAACAATAAAAGCGTTGTTCCTTTGCTTGTTTTTTACATTGTATTTGTAGAGACTTTGTCTCATGTGCATTTACTCCATATCCTTTTATTCACCATATACCTGCAAAATATCTTAAAATGACAAAATCTCTGCCTGATATATGCATTAGGATCGATCTACCTAAATACTAAAGTTTAAATTATCATAAGGGTTTCTTTATCATACATGTCGGTAAAGTATAATGTACTTTTAGGAATTTCTTGTGTTGTCAAATATACCTATGCCGTTTGCATGCTTTTTACTAGGTTTTGAAATGCACGTTTCTGTTTAACTCTATGCTTCTCTGAATTAACCAAAAAGTATCTATGATAACGATAAACGATAACATTAAGCCATGCCCCAAGTCAACTGTAACATTGTTCATAGAATTTAAACTGAAATTGTTTGGGTAAAAACGTCTGTGTACAAATTTTGCGTTTTAGTAATGAATTTGTCACGTTGTTCAGGACAAGGTCAAATGTTACTTTGTTTTGAATTATTGGTCTTATATTTGAAAAGTGTTTGTTTTTTTTTATAAAGGAAAAGCAAATAAAATACAAAATTCTTACGTTGGCTTGATTGTACGAAATCTTGAAATGCACAGGAAATTATTATTTAACATCAATCAATAATATTTTTAACTACGACTTATTCAAATATCTCAAAATGATTATTTTTATGTCACCCCAGACAAAGTCGGGGTGACATGTTGTTTGTTATTCTACGTTTCTTCTGATTATTATTTTTTTTATCTTCCAATAATTCTTGTCCGAGCGAATATTTTGAAATGGCTAGTTGATTGTTTTCAAACTTTGCACAAAATTGGACCACCATCTGAAGTTATATGCTGTGCGTTTAAAATTTTCAAAATGGCCGCTATTTCCAAGACGGCCGTCAAAATACGTCAAAATTTCAACGTTGTCGGAATTCAATGAAAATTGATTTCTAGGTAGATTTTGAGGCTGCGAACAAGATGGAATCATCGAATTAGTTGTCTGGGGTGACATCGGCTATCGCTTGCAATTGCAAATCTACTTTTAACTTGATATTGTACTTTGTCTGCAATGTTGAGACGTTAATTATCGAAGAAGTGTTTTCATGAGTTAAAGTTCATCGAAATCTCGGCATCATTTTTATTTCATATATGAATATTAACGGAATACCAAACATTATTACGTCATATATAATGAAAGAAGGCCGGTAAAACTATTGTTTTTTTTACCCATTTAATATAATCAAGTAATTCATTTATATCTTTTGCAATTGCAAATCTAGTTTTAATTTGATATTGTACTTTGTCTGCAATGTTGAGACGTTAATTATCGAAGAAGTGTTTTCATGAGTCAAAGTTCATCGAAATCTCGGCATCATTTTTATTTCATATATGAATACTAACGGAATACCAAACATTATTACGTCATATATAATGAAAGAAGGCCGGTAAAACTATTGATTTTTTAACCCATTTAATATAATCAAGTAATTCATTTATAACTTTTCTGTATAAAAACCAATTGAACAATACGACCTACAAACAATATGACCCTATCTGGATGTATTTTTTTATAATGTATACAAACATGTACACTTGCTTGTCAACAAACATTTTTTCGGACTCCGACTTGCGTCAATGAAGAAATATGTTACGCATGTGTCTGAAAAATTTCGACCCTGACTTGTGGCGAGCGAAATTATTTACAATACACTTTTTATCACCTGAACCTCTGATATGTGTACATTGTATACTGTGGATAGCCTTTAAAAATTAAAACATATGACTTGAAGTGATGAAAATCGAAAACATACAATAAAAAAATACAGCTTTTATTGCTTTAAAGTAATACATACTGAAGATGAAATAGCACAGGGTCAAATTAAAAGGGCTATATTTTTTAAATTTTTATATTTAACATTACAGTATGTGGTGAGTGAGTACACGTTCTGTTAGTCTGTTCTTTGCATGTCCTCTGATTCATTGTTCTGTTAAGTGGGTTTTAACCAGACATATTATCATTTGACTTCGGTATTTTTTTTTATTTTGAAAAGCATTTGTCCATATTTGTTTCTGTAATTTTTAACGTAAATATATTATGCTTTTGTTATGAAATTTTTATATAATAAAAGACTAAAACACATGCAAAAGGAATCTTTTATCCAATGATATATCAAAGTCAAAGCTTTAATAAGCTTTTTAACTAAAACGATAAATATTTCTTGACAATTTTTTTTTCTTAATATCATGTATTTTCGTATTAAAGCTGGTTGGATAAATTACCTTTTTTTCGCTTTTCCAGTATCAAAAATTCGTCCAAAATATGAGCAAATGTATTTCCATGATAAATGTCTTGTATGTTTGTGACTTATTCTTTGTTTTCCTATGTTGTTCATTTCCAAGTATAGTATATATTTAATCTGTCAACAAATAGTTGACGTACATGTAGGTATTGGAGAATTTTTAATTTATTATGGTAAATTGGAACGTACGCTATAAAATAGTGGAAATGTAAAAATAAGATGGCTTTATAAAATACACTAAATCAACACCTGCAATTCAAAACAATGGAATATGGTTAGGTTTTGGTTCCTTTAGAACTTGTTTAACCCTTCTAAGATTAAATGATATAATATTTTCATCCTGATTCTCGGTTTACTATTTTATTGGATGTCTGAAAAACAATGGTAAGATGCACGTTAGATTTTTCAGATATATCATGTTTCTTTATGATCTAATGCTAAAGTGTCCTGTATGGTTTCTAATAAAAACGTGTTTGCTATGAAGGTGATTTTGTCATATGTCTGGTACTTATCGAGATGGGCATTTCTTATTATTCTGTTTGGTTGGTTGGTAATGGCTTTTCTGGTATAAAAGTTTAAATCCTCTACTTCAAAGGTGTAAGTTTGAAAGTTTGATTTTAGTCTCTGCATATGGGTGTTTTGACAAATTATGTCTCATCGGTGCAGGTCATTATAAATCATTTGGAAGTCCAAAACCTAAAATATGTGTAGAGCTGATGTTAGAATAAATACAAACAGGATCTAAACAGAAATTGTAAAATCAGTTAAGGACAGAGTTAGACACGAGTAGGATACTCCCTTTTCAAACAAAATTTTCAATCTAAATTTAGATACTGCAATTTTCAAATAAAATCGGGTTTGATTTGATCTGTACTGAGGAGACATAAGGGGTCGAAAAGGCCAAATGCAGAAACTAAATTCACGGTAAATTCTGCATTTTGTTTTTTTTACCACTTGACCGATGCAATCGCTGATAGATTGTTAGTCCCCGAGGTAGTCACAAACATAGTAGCCAGTACTATAGTTCTGGCCCAAAAACCAGTTTAATTTGGGACATTTTGTTTGAAACTAAGGAGTATTTACCTCTTTTATATTTCTGTCCTTAGCTGATTTTGGCTTTTCTTTTTAGATCCTATTGGTAATTTGTTCCCTACCATCTTAAACACATTTCATTAATGAATTTCCGAGTGTTTTTATTTGATCTGCACTGAAGAGACATAAGTTGTTGAAATTATCCCATCAAGTCGTGTTGGATATGATTTGTCGTGTTTTTCGATTTATTATTGATTTGCTTCAGTATTTGTATTCCGATGTATGCAGGTTTTTTTTTGGTTGGTTTTGTTATTTTATATTATAATTATTAAAAAGAAAAAAGGTATGTTATAATTGAATTTCATTTAGCATTAATTCAACATTCGGCTTTCTTGTTTTGTAATAAACTAAACTATTTTTTCTAGCCATCTTTATATACATTGCCCGCATCTTCCGATTTTACTTGCTAAGTTTTCTTACAAACAACTCGATGAGTGCCCTGTGACCGTTTATATGTTGTATTGTCTTTTGGTCCCTTTGTCGGGCAACGGATGACAGTGTTTGTAAGAGTACTTGCCCGATATGTTATGTTTGTTAACAACCCCGCATCCATACAAAAATTAAGTAAAATAGAGGATGGATTATGGCGTTGTTCAACATTTAGCAAGGGAATTCCGCTTAAACCGGTGCTAGGGGCCCTCTTGGGCGTTTGCTCTTTGTTGAAGGCTTCATGGTGACTTCAAGATGAAGAACAACAATGAAAGCGTTGTTCCATTTGTTTAATCGAGTCGTGTATTTATAGAGATTTTGTCTCATGTACATTTACTCCATATCCCTTTATTTGTTTATGAAGATTACATTAATAACACTAACAAAATTTGCTTAATAATATGTGTTTTAATATTTTCTCCTTTCTCTGTTGGGTTTAATTGTCTTTTGACGAATCATAAACTTATTAAATAAAGTGATAATATGCTTTATAATATGCTATAATGTGTGAGGTTCCTCATTGTGTTGAAGACCGTACGGTGACCCCTAGATGCTTTGTTTTGGTCGTTTTAACCTCGATATGGAATGTTGTCTCCTTGACATTTACCCATTTCCTTTCTTTTTCTTATTGGTTAGAAATTTTTATATAAGCACAAAATTGTCATTATGAAATATTGATATTCATATTATGGTTATTTTCGCGGGGATAATTTCACAGAGTGTCATTCCCGAAACTTTCACTGGGTTATAATATTCACAGATCTTCCAGCTTTGATTGACTGTAAAACGTTTGTTATTAAATATATTTGCGTTGCGTTTATTTTGCATAACATTTCCAAACACAAAATAAGCAAAAATTATCCACATTTACAGTACAGTAGTCTTTGTTTCTTTGTTTTTCCTGTGTTGCCATCGTCCTTGGATTATTCGTTTTAGACCGACAGTTATGTTCCAACTTACTTTGTGTCCTTATTTGAAAAAAAATACATTATGTATAATAATAATTGTAAATGTATTCTTCGGTATTATTTGAGCTCCTTTTTGTATATGGGATTTACACTGTCGCTACCCTGCTATTACTCTAGGATTTGTAAACAATCTGAAGTTATGGCAATACATTATCTGAATCAAAACTTCCTATTCCTTATTACGCCTTCACTCTAAGGGTTGATCTAGTCTCTGCAAACCAGTAGAAATATTTTACCTCCAGAAATTGACCACTAGTTATATATTCTCATACACCAAATAACATGTTGCACATGCATGTAATTCTCTACCTCACACTCGATAATTTTTATACTACTTTAAGCTGCAAGATGGAGTGTAGCTTCATCCCTTCCTAGGAATACATCGGTCAACAATACATCGGTCAACAAATTCCGAAGCATGACGATAGAAGGGGGAATTTACAAAAAAATCAAACATTTAGGATTGCAGCACTTCAAATGTAATATACTCTCCGTTCCGAATGATTGGCCGACCGTACTTTGTTGGGCGTGGCAACCTTCTACATCAGGTGTAAGGGATAAAGCCTAGGGCAAAATTTTGCATGGAGTACTTATTCTGTTTTATGCTAAAACATTTCTATATTTTATCATCAGTATCTTTATTTATACTTTCTGAAAATGAAAAACATGATCAATATGAAAAGAACTTCGCTTTAATGAACATATTGATTATTAATTTGGATTTCTTTCAACCAATGAATGTTTCATTGCATGCAATCCTTGCAATAATTTTACTGCTAGCATCACTAGTTTCAGAACTTATAAGATATGCTTATGCTTTTAGAATACATCGGTGTGTCGGTGTTTATGTATTCATACCCATTTTGTATGTAAAAACGCTTCAGACGCTTTTTACCATTATTTTCAATGAAACTACATACACTTTACGATTTATAAAAGGATCTAAAGTATCGACTTTTACATTGTTCACTTATTTAGTTAAAATTTTTTACATTGTTCACCGTTTTAATCAAAATCTTTTACATTGTTCGCTGATTTAATTAAAATCAACTGGAGTTCCTAAATTCATTGTGTATGCGGTTTCATATTCTGCTTTAATTTTCCCTGCCTCCTTAGATGCACTAGCATTGTAGTTCGCTGATCAAAAGTCATAAGCCTCTTAATGTATAGGATAAATGAATATTAGCATACAAGTTATAGAATACAGTTCCTTGATTTCTGCATAGTTTTGTTTACTGCTCTTATAACAAACACATTTATATAATATTACGAATTTCAGGAATGTATTTTGCTTCTTCGATGACACTGGTTGCACTTTCCTGTTTCATGACAGTAATGGTTCTGAACATTCACTATAGAGGAAACAACGGACGTAAAGTTGCTCCATGGTTTCGAAATATAGTTATTAACAAACTTGGGCGAATTGTATGCAGTCAAAAGAACACACGCCGATTTTATATGACACATACGCATACAGGTCAACATGCCGTGAAGGTAGTACCAGAAAATGAACATGAGGTAAAAATATTTTCCATTTATTGCATTTTCTTGAAATGCTTTATTCTCTTAATAAATTGTTAATTGTGTTTTTCATTCTGCACGCGCATTTAAAAATATCTCATAAGGACAACTCACATAAAATTTGAAAGGATATGGAGTAAATGCACATGGGACAAAGTCCCTACAAATACATGGTAGAACCAAGCCAATTAAACAACGCTTTTGGTCTCTATCTTGTATTTTTGTCTTGGTTGAATTTTAGCTTATTTTAGACATCAGAAAAGAGGATTTTCAGGTATTGATGATAACAGAGAGCATATTACAATTATTTGAAAGAACAATAACTCGGCTGTTTGCATTTCAGAGTTAATTGTTTGAAGTGGTTAAACAAACCCCGACTTTGCATAAAATACAAAATCAACTAATTCGAATCATATATCTGTATATTAGGCTTCCTTGATATTTTTTGACAATTTAATTAGTGAAAAAAAAGTTAAACGACTGGAAAGAGAAATATTATTTGCCAATGCATCAAAATGTAATACATGTATAGTGAAGTATAAAATGCACCACTGAATTTAAGTAAGTATTTTTATATGCAGTCTTTGAAAAATATACTTCCCAAATATTTGAAATGAAGTACGACAAGTTATTTTTCATTTCAGCAAAAAATTGGAAATGGACACTTACCAAACGATGAACAGAATGATACTGATGGCATACAATTTGTGACAAACAGAACAACAAAAGACATATTACTACAGAACAGAGATCCTATTTCAGGAATATTACGTGAACAATCTGTAGTATTAGAAAAATTAGAGAAAAATACAGATAAAGACATAGAAAGATCAGACAATATTGATGAATGGCATGAAGCCGCCTTTATCATGGATCGAATATTTTTGTTTACATACGTTTTTGCCACAATTCTAACATCAATAATATTTCTTGCCAAAATGACAAGTGATTATTAGCTACTATGATGAAATTCCCGTTCATATGAGCAACAAGTCATCATGATGTGTGGTGACAGGTGGTTTCACCTTCATATTTTTGTAATTTATGCTGGACGTGATCAAGGCAAAATACGATAAAAGGTGAAAAATTAGTTTACACCAACAGAGATTAATTCACTGTGTAGACAATCGACATAAACATTGTAAAGCATAATGCAGAACTGAAACATTATTATAATGGCTTTCATTGTGTGCTAAAGCAAATCACTAACAACAGACATAAACTCTAGTCCCTAGTGAAAAAACCTTCATACAAACTATACTTTATGTTTTGTTGAATTGAATTTGACAAAAGAATTATGGTACATTCTCCATCATTCATATATTATGTGTGTGTGTAGCATGGAATTCAAGTTAATATCAATTTCAAAATACATGAGGATCTTTAACAAAAGCGGCATTAGGTTTTTATAAACTGTTTATGTGTCGAATTTATTGAAATATATTGTTAAATATAAAACAAAAGAAATGGAGGAATACAGGAACAAAAGTACATAAATTATATTAATACGTATCCATCTTTTGATTTGTGTGGTAAAAGTAGCATATTTGCATTTCTATCCTTACTGCAAATTCATTAAAATTATTTTCACTGTAACAAACATTACATAAGTTTATGCAGTTGAGAGAAAATATGTACGTTGTACCTGTAATAAACAAATCGGTAAAAATTCAATAATGTGAAGTGTCAAAAATGTGGTCCAAAATCATGACTATGGATAGTTATAAGGGTATCAAAATATGGACAAATTTTTGAGTTCATCATTTCCACAAAATACAAATTCAAACGACCAGATTTTGATTTTCATTCCTTTACAAAAAAATACAACGAAGCTTCTTTTAAAATTTTCAAACGTACAAAAAAATTTGTTGAATTTAAAAAAAAATGGAAAAATAATATGATTATCTCATTAAGGATGTATTTTCCTGAAAGGTCAAAATTTTCCTGCATCAAGTTTTTCTCGAAACCTATATTTTTAAAATGCAAAGACCACGAAAAAATCATTTTTGAAGAGAAACCAATATGTCAGTGTGCACATAGAAACCAATATGTCCGTGTGCATATTTTTGTGCTATCATCAGTTGAAACCCATATTTTTGGTAGTTTTCTGCAAATTTCATCAAATTTGGCCTTTTGGGGAAATTTATTGCAAAAATATCAATTTCTACCATCAAGTTTTTTGTCAAAGTTTCCAGATTGTAAGATCTCGTTAATCTGAAGAAATATTACTAATAAAAAACATAGGTCCGTGTTGATATAAGAAAGTTTTGTACGAAAATTTTTTTGGGTCAAATTCAACACATTGTAAAATCTGTAAAATTCAAGTTTTTTTTCAAATTTTCGATGAACTGAACTATCAAAACTCACTTTTTTTTGTTTTAAATATTTGGACAATAATATCTTTAATACTTTAGAAAAGAAATCATATGAATAAGATGCATACTTTTCTTGAAAAATGATTTTCATTACCCCTACCCCAAAATACGCTAAATTCTGACTGAGATCAACGGCCAATTTTGGTAAAAAAAAATAGAGATTTTTTCATTTCTCGAAAACTACTGTGTGTAGGTACATAATATTTTGACACCACTTGGGAATATCATTATATAATATAAATAAAAATAATTTTATGTCTCTTCAGTGCAGATAAAATCTAAATGTTTGGGAGACCATAAACTCAAAGATGTTTAAAACTGAAAGAGAACAAATAACCAATATGATCTAAATGTAAAGCCAAAACTAGCTAAGGACAGAGCTTTGCATGAGGGAGATACTCCTTAGATTTCATAAACGAGATTTCAACGAGACTGAAACCTCAGGAGAATACATCCTGAAATACCAAATATTTTACAGTTAATGCAGCTTTTTCATTCTACATATCTAGATAAATTATGATAATGACATAACAATGAATGAAGTGCAAATTTTATACCATTTTGTCATCTTTGCAGCCGTATATATATTATATTTCTGTTCATAATCATGTTCCAAAACGTTATAAATTGTGCAAAATCACGAAAAAATTAAGTTTCTACGGGTACAATTCAGTTTCTCCCAGTTCGAGATGTCTTATGAGTAGATCTAGGTAAAGGCCATTTTCTTATATCATTTTTGTATAATTGTAAGGGTATTATATTGTAACATCATGTTGTAGGGTCTATTTATTCAAATCTATCAGACTCGTCACCCAGATTAAGATATATTGGAAAAAATATGATAATATAATTTACATCACCACCACGTTGCCATTTTTAAATGTAATCAGATATCTGATATAAATTTTGTTTTTTCTGCTTTTTCATTCCCAAGTGTCAAATTCCAGAAAGACCCCCTCCCTCCTCATCTAGATTAATAAAAAGTTCAATTTTACACAAACCATAGGGTCATGGCATGAATAAGTTAAATCCCATCGCTCTAACGCCCTCCTGGCTTTTAACTACTTCATAAACAAGACAAAGTTAACGTGCAACCAACATATTGCTTTCCTCTCTAAATCGATTGTTGCTGCATATGATAATATTAAAGATACGGTTTCCTCACCGTTCATGGAAGATCTTATGGCGGCTTTGACTTGTTATTACTCCCCTTTGGGTCGTTGTCTCTTTGACACATTCCTCGTTTCCCTTCTTTTTTTCTATTAAAATGTTTATCTAAATGCAACTAGTTTTTTATGAGTACAAATCGTAGAATATTTATTACAAAACGGTACAAACTCTTAAAATTTTGACTCAAAAATACGGTGCATATCAAACATCAGCAATGGGCCAAGTAATGTCAAATAACAAAACACCGATTAGGAAGTTAATGTTAATTTATTTTCTGCATATGCGCGTTCCGACAACTTGTGTCTCATCATTGCGAATCAAACCAAAACATTTGGAAGATCATTAACCCAAATCGTGTAAAATCTGATACAGAACAAATAACCAAAATGAACAAAGGGTATCTAAATGTCTAGGGTAAAAGCTCGTCGTTGATTGAAATATTATGATACGATGTTAACATTTACAAAAGGAATAACGATTCGTTTTTTTCCCATACACATGTGTAAACATTAGACCTTTTGCTATTGCCGATACCAAAATCGACTATCTCGAGTTCCTATCTTTATTTGGCTTTTGTCTCTCATATGTGTTTTCTAGTGCAGTTTCCTTGTAAAGTCTGGCTTTCGATTGTAATTATAATGTTATGATGTGATAAGTCTTGTATCTGAAATGGTTGTAGTAAAATCAATCGAAAAGTCATAAATATGAGGCTTGAATTGAAATAAAGTGATAATAGAAATAATTTAAAAATCATAAGAAACGCCGACAATATTGAAGACTACTATTTCTTCTTGTGTTTTTTATCCGTACCGTACTATTTTATCAATATTGGAAAAACAACGTTCCTTTGTTCATGTTATATAAAAGGTACAATACAGGAAAGAGCAATATTCATTTCGTATAATTCAGTGTAACATATATAGCTCCAGAAAAAAATAACTTGGGCTTTTACACTTGACCCAAATAAGAATGCAAAGGGAGACAACATAAAATAAACAAAAATGAAAAGGAACGCCACAAAAATTAAGCACTACTATTAAGCCGCTCCTACAATACACCGTATAACACAAACGTATGACGAACGGATGAAAGTCATTTTCGTACGGTGGTAAATATTTTTGTTCTTTCATAAATTACAATGAAAACGCACAAAAAGCGGAGGTATATAGTAAGTACACCATACTTGCAAAGTCCTGGCACCGAATAAAGCGCCCTCGCACCGAACTTCTACCGGAACCCTACCGAACGTGCACCGAATAAAACGTATATAAAGGTAAAATACCGGTAGAGGTTCGAATGAAACGCATTACTAAGAAAAATGTACCGCCCGAGCACAGAGTAAAAACGAATTGAATAGGTAATATGTAAAATTATCGATTTTAAAGGACAATACTTGTGTCTTATGAACTATTAACAACTTATTGAACACAGATGAAAATTACGGCGTGTTGGAATGTTGCTACAAAGAAAAGGGAAGCTGACTATTGGAAAAATGAAGTCATCGCGTTTGTCATACAAGCTAGTTTGTAATGTACCTCTGTTGTCTATTTCAAGATGAAGGTCAAGGAACGAAGCCGATGTGGAAGTATCTGTAGTATCCTTAATTTGAAGCTCTTTTGGATAAATAAGATGAAGAAAATCACCAAAGCGAGGGTTATTTAACGATAAAATTTCACCTATATAACGGAAGCTGAAATTAAAAGACTGGGCCAGTTTTTTGTCTTTATTTTAAAGAAGCCCTTCAATGAATTTAGCCTCATAAGAGTGGAGAAACAGATCGGCTAAAAGAGGTGCACAATTTGTGCCTATTGGAATCCCAATGCTCTGTTGAAAAACAAGTCCTCCAAACTGGACAAATATATTGTCGATCAAAAACTCTAACATTTTTATTACTTCTTCCTCTGTGAATTTCTTCTGTGATTCTGAGTCGTATTTCACAAAGTATGCCTGTTCTCTGCCTATGACAATGTGCTTATATCTTCGTTCGCCGTTCTTACGGGAAAAACATCTATGAATTATATCTTTCAGCCGAGATTTCAGTTGTTCATGAGGAATGGTAGTATAAAGTGTTGAGAAGTCAAATGTTTTAATGCTGTTGCAATGCAATATTGATCTAGATTTCAGGATGTCAAGCAGATCTTTAGAGTTTTTTAATATCCACATTTCATTTACACCACTTCTTGAAAAGCTAGTATCACAGTATTTTTGAAGGCCCTCTTTTAAGGCTGTCAAGATGGAGGTTAAAAGCTTAGAAAGAGGTTTTGTGGAACATTTTGCAGATTCAGCGATGTACCGTTGTTTGTATGGGCATTTGTGTAACTTTGGTACCCAGTACAAGGAAGGGAGATCGGTGTCTTCATCTTTGGTCGAAATTCAAGATCAATTGTGTGACTCTTCAGGGGTTCAAGTTTCTCTCGTTCTGACATTTTGGTTTTCCGTCCAATTGCCTCATAGTTGAAGCCATAAGGTCGAAAATATTGACCTTTCTTTCTGTACCTTTCTTGTGATTTTTTAATGATTTTATTTTTATTATTTTTATTATATTTTATATGTTGTGCTTATTATATTTTAATTTGTGTCCTACCTTTACGATTCTTGTTTTGTTTATTACATTTAATTTTGGTCCTTGTACAACAAATATTTTTTTATATAAATTCGTTTTATTTGGTGTTCGTCCGGTTAGTTTCCGCTGTAAGTCCGGAACTCGAACGGTTTGTCCGTTATATCTTCAGTAAAGTTCGTTAAGTCCCTCTTACACTAGACGAACGAACGCCGAACGTATAAAAATAAATTATATCCGTTCGTCTCCGTTCATATACGTTTGTCGTCCGTTCTTTATCTTGTAAATACGGTACAAGTGCGGTGATGTCCGTTTTGTACGGTGATAAATTATCAACATGTTCAAAACTTGGAAAGGACATATACCGCATAAAATGTCCTGTGAATGTACGGTAGGTTTACGTTTTGTTCGGTTGTCATGCTTTGTATATACACTTGTCCGTCTTGCATCCGTTCATGTACGGTAGATTAAATTGGTGAGACGGACTTTTACCGAAGAAATAACGGATACACCGGTCGAGTTCCGGACTTACAGCGGAAACCAATCGGACGAGCACCGAACAAAACAAATTTATAAAAATATATGTTGTGCAACGGCCAAAATTAACATGTAATAAGAAAATAAGAATCGTCCAAGTAAGGAACAATTAAAAGATACTGAGCACAAACTAAAAAAAAAAACTGAACAAAAAACAAAAAACAAAAAAAAACTAGATGTTGTCGGAAACGACAGCTATCCCCGCACTCGCTGTTTGACGCAGAAAACAATTATTATACAGTCTGGGCATAATTTTTTTCTTATTTTTTGAATCTATCTATCGATAGTCACTATTGTTACTAAAAGAATTCTAGGATATATGGTTGCTAAGTAGAATTCCAAAAAATAAGTGGTCTTTGAGACTTTCAGGAAATTTTACCAAGACTGGAATCAATATTTTTGAAATCCAGTTGATGAAAATGTTTTTCCTAAACTAAACAAACAATTTAAGTATGGTTGCTAGGTAGAATTCCAAAAAATAAGTGGTCTTTGAGATTTTCAGGAAATTTACCAACATTGAAATCAAATATTTTTTAAATCTAATTTATGAAAATGTTCGTCCTAAACTACACAAACATTTTAAGTATGGTTGCTAGGTAGAATTCCAAAAAAAAGTGGTCTTTGAGACTTTCAGGAAATTTACCAAAATTGGAACCGCCTTTCAGAATCTTAAGTTTTCAGAATTTTGTTTTTTTATATACACTTGTCAGAATATAAGATAATATGCCAAAATTTAAAAAAAAATTATGTCTTTGACATTTTCAGGAAATTTACCAAAGTTGGAACCGGAACCAAAATTCCAAAAGCTTATTGCAAATCTATAGACTATATGCAACAATTCTGCATAAAGATTTGGTCCCTAAATCCAAAAATGTCACATGTGTCTAATCCACATCTTTGGGTCTTTGTTAATTTTTTGACATCATGGGGCCTCTTGTTTGCACCAAGACCAATATCAAAAATCCGAAAGCTTATTGCGCACCTACAGACTATATGCAACAATTCTATAGCAAAACTAAATCCCTAAATCCATAAATGTGGGAGGAGTTTGTGTCACATGCCACATGTGTAAAAATTGACATCATGGGACCTCTTGTTTGCAACAAGACCAATATCGAAAATCCGAAAGCTTATTGCGCATCTGCAGACTATATGCAACAATTCTACTACAAAATTAAATCCCTAAATCCAAAAATGTAGGAGGAGTTTGAGTCACAAGAAAAGTGTGACGGACAGACGGACAGACAGACGGACGGACAGACGGCGGGTATAACATTATCCCCGAACTTTCTTCGAAAGTGCGGGGATAAGAATTTTAAAAAGCTAAGAACAGAAGGAAATGGATGAATAACGTGTAAACAACGCATGAGAACCGAACAAAACGTAAACCTACCGTACAATCACCGGATATTTTGTTCGGTATACGTCCGTTCTAAGTTTTGAACATGCTCAAATTTTTTCACCGTACAAAAGGGACATCACCGTACTTGTACCGTATTCACCTTGAAAGAACGGACGACAAACAAATTTATTTTCATACGTTCGGCGTTCGTTTGGGTTATACGGTGTAGTGTAAGAGGGTCATTATTAGGAACCCACACAGAAAGGTGCTTACGCCTAGCATTTTTCAAGCTTCCGATGAACTTTTAGTTATAGTTGGGTTTTCAGTTTTTTAATAAACTCTGGATCTTCCCAAAAATGTATATTTTCATTTGCAAAATAGAAACATTGTAACAATCTGTCATCCATGAGACTTATGTTATGACGATTACACCGGGTGGGTTAAAGTTTTTGAGATAGTGATTCGATCTGCTGTATAAATTGAAGGCACGAAAAAAGCAAATGAGTTGTTAAATTCGGTCGCCAAGTGCCGAGAATACGGGACTTTTACTGCTCAAAAAATGGAAATTCGAAATCTTTTGTCGGAAAGTTTCGTTTTCAGACATCCAGACTTATAAATGTAGATGCATAAGTCTACATATTATGCTGACGATTTCTTAACATTGTCCTTTGGAGTGAGACTGTGTTCTATGCATCCATTGCAAGACTTATGTCAAAGGCAGGAATATGTCAATTTTTACGGTTAAGATGGAAAGACTTCATGCCTTGTCTAGTAAAAATGAATAACCCTGTCCTAAGTTGCAGAACCAAAGTTTGGAACTGTGACACTTGGTAATCTGTGTTCATAAGACTTATTGTCATTGTCACTGCGTAAATATTATTTAAGCATGTGACAACGAGGTAGTGTAATAAAATAACTTGTAATTATGTACAATTTGTACCAGATCTCCTTTGTCTATTTGATAAATGAAATATGTTTTATTTCAAACAAATCTTGTGAGAACACGACTATGTCGTGCCAAGCTTTACCTACCGTCTAACCTCTGATACACGAGTGCAAATTAATTGCAGGACAGATGTTATCTAATAGTTCTTTAATTAAAGTCATATGTAATATACATTTTCAAAGGGGTGTGCATGCTGCTTTCATGCCTTATTACTTGGCTTTCAATAAATTTATTTATACAAAATCTACATAAATAAAGTATATTTAAATAACTATGAGCATTCAATTAATATTTAAATCAAACTGCATGGATGAATTTTTATGACTACAAGATTTCAATTCTGCGCGTGTCACAATTTAAAATTGTCATTCGCATGGGTAAATTATCTATTCATGTTTAAGAAGGGCAAAAACATTTTCTTCTTGATTATAATGATAGAAACTATTAATTGAAGATTATTTTAATAAACATTTTGCATTTCATTTCTTGTCTTTATCCCATTGTGTGTAGAGATCAGGAGGTCTTGTAACAAATAACAAAGTAAACTTAACTACTAAGAAACATTAGTAATTTGGAGTGTGAGTTTGTCTTATTTTTACCAAATCTGGCTATCCCTAATTCCTTTTGATGATTTTGGCTTTATATTTAGATCATATTGGTTATGTGTTCTCTATCAGTTTTTAAACATCTTTGAATTTATGGTTTTCCAAACGTTTAGATTTTATCTGCACTGAAGAGACATTAGTTGTCGAAATGCGCATATGCAGAAACTAAATTCGCAGTTACTTCGATATTAAGTTACTTGTTTACGTTTGTCTTTTATTTTCTACTGTAGTTCCTTGTGGATTGTGGTCTGTAATTTTCGGCCATTGTAGGTTTTAACTGTTATCTTTTTAGATAATTTACCTTTGTTCTTTATTTTAGTCGTACCATTATTATTACGACGAAGACAACATATTAAATAGAAATTCGGTATGAAGTCTTATATATGTGCCATGCTGTATGGTTTAGTATGAAAAGGAAAAGTACATACTACTTAGTAATTCCTCAGAAGATTTCTTGAAAACAAAAACTCATTCATATGCTGTTTTTCCCAAACTGATTTTTTCTTTTGGTTATTTATTTTTTATCAACCTCTACACAACTTTTGGAACTTAATCTCCAAAATAGTTTGAATCTGTCTGCACCAAAACGACATTGAAATTAAAGACAACAGTGACTTCGGTATTTTGTAATTAAGTTGGTGCACGCCTCTGATAGTGGCTTGTTAGCTCTGTGGCTCATTGCCAATAAAGCAGATAAGTTATTCAGTGTTGGCATGGAAAACACATTTTTATCTTTTTTTATATTTTTTTAACAAAGAAGTATTTACTTTTTGCAAAGCTCCTTCCTTAACTGATATTGGTTTTCAGCTTTGATCCTGTTGTTTTTATATCAAAATTATTTTCTTTTTACTGTCAGTCCTAATACATCTTCTACATTTTAATCGTCTAAATGTTTTAATCTGTTTGCATATAAGTTGTCTAAACGGTAATATGCAGAAATTTCGGTATTTAGTAATTTGTATACTATGATTTTATGACTTAAATATTGCACAAACGTGAATCGAGGCTGGTTTGTAAAATGTATGGAAGTGAACACCTCTTAATATTTTTCTTTTTTGTGCATATTTTACATAGGTGATTACAAGAACATACAAATGAGCACGTTTTTAATACAATCGTGTTTCTTTGGAAATAACAAAATACCGAAGTAACTGTTGATTTGTTTTCTGCATAAGCGCATTTCGACAATTTATGTCTCATCAGTGCAGATCAAACCAAAACATTGTAAAACTGATAAAGAACAAATTACCAAAGGATATAAATAGAAAGCCAAAATTCAACTAAGAACAGAGTTTTCATGAGGGAGATATATACTGATTATTTTCTGGAGTTAAACATTCATTTTAATACTCTTAAAACTGAGTGGTCGTTCTTTCAGTAGGTTTGAGAATTGACCCAACACTTCAGGAGCTTATTAGCCAGTTTATTCGTTTATCAATAAAAGCCTCGTAGATAATGGTTTATGATATCTCAGAAATTCGCAATTCATTTCGATATGTCGGTACAAAGTAACATCCATGTTTTGCCTTTACTAATGGATGAGGGGTCGTCAACAAACATAAAAATAAGCCAAATACAGTCTTTAAACGTGGTGAGTACCTTACTGGTTGTGAACTTGAGGCCAAGTTCATTGTATTTTCATAGGTACATGAGTAAACGAAGTTTACTCCATATCCCGTCATTGTTAATTTAAGGTTATGCCTTTGAACTTATAAAGTTTTCAAAATTTTTGGTTTGCGACTAAACTATGAAGAAAGTAAATTATTTAGCTGCAAACGACATAAAAATATACAGAAATATAAAATGCAATATTTGATGGAAAGGGAAACTTTTCAAAATCCTTTTCCAGTCAATTTATCTACGAGAGTGTTTTATAATTACCCAGATGTTTTCAAATTTTATAATTTATTTATTTATTGCCCCAAAACCGATTTTGTTTGGAAACTTGCAATATCAATCTAACAAAATTTTGTTCAAAACTAAGGAGTATCTCCCTCTCGCATAGCGCTGTCCTTAGCTGATTTCGGCTTAACTATTTAGATCATACTGGCAATGTGTTCTCTATCAGCTTTCACACATATATCGGTAAAAAAGAATTTTATCTGCACTGAAGAGACATAAGTTGTCTAAATGATTATATCCAGAAACTAAATTAACAGTAATATCGGTATTTTGTTATCTATTTGTGTTTTTCTTACGCAGTCCCCCGGTAAATTGTGACATGTAATTTTTTTCAGCATTGTAATTGTTTCCTCTGATCTTTTTATTCAATCTATATGTTAAATGCCGAAAAAATACTCTTAGAGATTAGCAAAATAACTGTTACCATGCAAATGTTTTTAATCATTTTTATACACCTTACCGCTCTGTTTCTTTTATTTTAAGTTAATTTTCAAAATCAGGTTATTAGATTTTATTATTTTTATACATATGCATATCTCTGTGCTTTGCTGATTTTTCGCTTTTCATTTAGACCTTTGTTTTTCGTCCTCTGTCAGATTTTACACATTGTTGGTTTGTGGTCTTCCAAATGTTTTGGTCTGATATGCACCAAAAAGACATCAGTTGTCGAACTGATTATATGCACAAAAAACTTCAAGTTTCTTTGGTATTTTGTTATTATATTCATGAACTATCCCAGAAAGCAAGATAACTCGAAAGTGAGTACATGTATTGTGTTTATAATATGAGAATATTTTGCACGAAGAACTTGACTGTAATTTTGTTTCCCTAATTTCTGGCATATTTAACTAATGCCTGAGCGGTGTGATAAAAATATTTCTCATCTCTAGAGAGATCCGCAAGCCCCGTTTTCCAAAATGCAAAATCTATTTAACACGATGTGGGAAATTTCATAATCAACTTAGTTCTTGTTGTAAAAACTAGATGTTTACAATCAGATTGATTTCCATACAAGTATATAAATATATACAGTCAATTGCATAAATTGCATAAATTTTATAGTTCACAAAGAAAAATGTGCTTTCGTTTTAAGGGTTTTTTTTTATTATTATATTTTTTGTAGAGTTTTTAACCGGGTTTTCCCGTTGGAAAATCCGGTTATTGAAATGCTGATGTACGGCGGTTGGGCGGGCGGGCGGCTGCCAGATCTTGTAAGCGCAACTCCTCTGTAACCGTTCAACAGAATTTCATGAAACTTTGTATGTAGCAAGGACATCATATGTAGATGTGCATATTGTCGGGGATTTTTCATCTTGCAATTTTTCCAGGAGTTATGCCCCTTTGAACTTAGAAATATACAGGTATTTTGACCATATGCTCGTAAGCACAACTCCTCTGTAACCGTTCAACAGAATTTCATGAAACTTAGTATGTAGCAAGGACATCATATGTAGATGTGCATATTGTCGGGGATTTTTCATC
>MJUU01073757.1:38363-56048 GCA_002080025.1 Modiolus philippinarum | reverse complement strand
GTTTCAGTGATTTTTAAGAGTGACGGCATACACTGCACATAATAAGAGGAGGTATAAGTTAAACAGCTTTTCACACAAGTACCTATTTGTCCATTCTTATAGTGAAGGAAAACCCGGTTTGATGTCGTATCGACATCCATTTCTTGTTTGTTAATAAAAATATTGCTTTGATGATATCTATTATTACACAAGAGAAAACAATTCTATAGCTCCTACACCTTATGGTAGCATTGAATGTAACCGTAATGTGTGATACCCAGTCTTTAGCATATTAATTTGCTACTTACAACCTAAAACAATGAAGTAAAAGAAAATGTGTCCATGGATGTCTCTGTCAAATAGATATCAGCAAACACCAGATGAGTGACTAGACTTGAAAAGGTAAGACATAGTGCAACTCATCATAGCAAAGCTTCAGACCATGCATCAAATGATTCCGCCATGCGCAAGCTGAGAAATCCTTGACCAAAATTTCGGACGTACGGACAAGGATGAAACTAAATGGCCTAATTACTTTACCAATTAACGAAAATTGCTTTCAGAATGTTCAAAATGATTTTTAGTGTAATGTGATCTTCCTGATAGCGTGCTTGCTTTTGTCCTTTTGTATGTTGAACAAGTAGTTTTAGAATTAACTTAAAATAGTCATATTATCATTCTACTCGAATTATAAATATTTATACACATATGTTACCAATGTTATGATTTTATTTGCATTTAATATTGTTTTCAAGAAGAGTGTTATAATTTCTATGAGGGTAGATCATTTTGAGGTTCATCCAAACAAACCAGCTATTGACATGTTCAATTGTGATAGGGGTATCGTGTTTTCAATTTGTAATAAATTTTACCATAGGTAGAGCATATTTAAAATCTTGTACTTTAGTGTTCGTTCCAAAATACCAGCTTCTGAGCTTAAGGTACAAATATATTTGATACAACTTTAACAAAATTTAGTAGCAAACATAAGTATTTATAAAAATACACAATATAACTATCCTAAATAGTGCTCCAAGATAAAAAAAAAGGGGGTAAAGCAAAAACTATGCTATAGGTTATAATGTAAATAAGTATATCTATTACAATCAATTAAACCTTCATTAAGTGTTTGCTTTGTCCTCAAGTACAAGTCATACTGTTATTGCTCTATCTGCGGCTTTGAAATTAAGGTCTGTTTCAGACTTGTCATTCACAAGTCCAGTAGTCAGTACTTCGGTGCTGACTCGAACTTGCACAAACTTAATTTTTGTCAATTCAGTTAAAAGCTAAGGGGTATCTCCCTCAGCCAATGCTCTGTTCTTAGCAGATTTTGCCTTTCCATTTAGATGACATTAGTTATTTATTCTGTATGAGTTTTTTAACATCTTTGAGTTTATGATCTTCCAAATGTTAAGATTTTATTTGTGCTGAAGACATAATCTGTCGAAATGGCCATACGAAAAAAATCAGTATTTCTTTATGTATGCTCTGAGTGTGATCTTTATATTGCCATATATCCTGGGTTCATGATTTTTTCATAATTACTGCATTGTGAAATTTATCTTTTTAAAAGGATATATGAATAACAAAATTAAGAAATGGCATGATGTGAGACATACCTAATGATTTCCACAATGCCTGTAGCAATTATGAATACCAGTTCAAAATAAGAGTCCATGTCATCAATTTGTTATCGTTTATAATATGCTTACATTGGAATTTTTTTAGTACAGGTTGTGTTTTGAGAGAGTTTCTTTCATTATTTGTGGAAGCTGAAATTCTTACTCATTCTAAATGTATATCTATCAATATATAACACAGAATGTTCAATCGTATAATATATATTTTGGTTTTCGTACAATTTTTGTAAAAGCTGCATTAATAAACAGGGCTGTATATTTGAAATTAAACTGACTATTACATTTATTTTAATCCAGTGATATTAAATCCTGTGTGAGATATATTTTTGATTTCATGATTTTCTAATATTTTTGATTTTTTATTCATAATATTTGTTTATTATTTTTGAAAGGAGTCAGTGTCTGCAAACATGCAATGCTACAAAAATGTAGTCTTGAAAAGAATTTATGTACCCATAAATAATATTTTATAGCATTTAGTTAAGATTATCAAATCACAAAATGACAATGAGTATACACGTGACGCTGTATTCAACTGTAATATGCATTGATGATTATTGATACAACTGATATTGTATTGACAGAAAATCGGTTATGGCGCATCTGCTGCACCGAACTGGTGTGATTAATTTGTGTAACAATATGAAATAATTGTTAAATTGTTTTTTTCTGCCGTGCTTGAATTTGAATTACAATAGAATCATAAACAGAATTATGAAACAATATATCATTATTCCAAAATATGATAGGACATAGGAAAAAGTGACATGGTAATTTTGAACGTAAAAATGGAATTTTATAACTACAAATTATTTCTGTGCGTTGTTCTTTCTGTGCATTCGTGTCTAGTTGGTTTTTATTCAGCACAATCGAATGCTATTAGTGAAGAAATATATCAAGATTTACTTCTCAATAGTAATTATAAACTTCAGTTGTTGCCAATTTGTCATTCAGGAGACAATGTAACACTTAATATTCAGCTGGCTCTTAGACAAATTATGGATGTCGTAAGTATTTTTAGTTATTACTTACAAGTTACTCATGGTGTTGTAATAAAAAAAAATTCAATTGTATTTTAAGTTATCAACGATATTAGTCATATTAATTACAAAGAAAGGATAACAGTAAACACCTACAATGGCGAGGAACTACAATCACATGCCACAATTCACAAGCAAACTGCACCAGAAAAACAATTATGAAAACAAGAGACAAACATAAATAACGATAGGAAATGGGGATAGCCGTACTTGGTAATGGAACTAGCAAAAGCCAGTGGTAGGGTAAAACCGGTTTATGGGTACCAAATCTAACCTTTCTCTATCCTGTAACTTTTATTTCAATCGTTTTTTACATACAATTTTTTCAAAGAGTGCAGTAGAGATAAGAAAAATATATATATTGCTCATACTTAATATTCATCTAGTATATTTGAATACATATTTGTCATCCTTATGTTGCGTAAATATATTAATTTCCGTAACTTCGTAAATAAAAAATATTTGCTATTTGTTATCTATTTCAAAAAATTATAAAGATGTGAAATTTGTTGTGAAATGTAGTGAACTATTTTCTTTTGTAAATGAAAATATTGATATTAATAAAAATAAATCAAATTTATTATTTAGATTGAAAACGCAACTTATATTCAATGCACAATGACAATTATTTTCAGAGAGAGTCTTTATTTTTAACCAAAAACCTCTTTTCATGAAAACTCTTTTTCTCACAATTTAGCAAACATACAGTGCTGTGCTTCATTTTAACATGTTTGCTCATTCTGCTTTAAAGGTTTTTTGTTTAAGAATGTTTTAATTAGATAAATAAATAGACTGACAACTAAACTGAGAACACGCTTTAAAATAATATAAAATTCAATACCGTCAATATAATTATTTTTATTTTCCTTAATTAAATCAAAAGTAATTATACCTAATTTATATGAAGATCAACGGACATTCAACGACGAAAGTAAGGGCACTGAGTAAGGGTTATGAATGCTCCTCACTTATTTGAATAGCTAATTTACATGCTATCGTATGTTTTTTGTTGTTCTGTGTTGTGTTATAGCTGAATTGATGTATTTAGCAATTTTTCGTTATTTTTTTTCTAGGGGGAGGGGGGGTATATGTTAACTACAGAGTTCGACAAAAACAATTATCTTTTTGTCAAAAGTTCCTTCATTTTTTGAGATGGCTTTGTCAAGTTCGATTATATTTGTACTTTATTCTACTTTTAATAAACTAATTTTTCAATAAACTTAATAAAATTTAGTTGTAAAATGCAATATGTTTATTTACATACGGTTCAGTTCATGACAATGTTAGTAAAACAAAATTGTAATCACGTGTCGATTGTAAAGGATTTGCCACTTTATTATTAACTTTGATTTTGTATAAAATATATTATTCCACGATAGATAAACCAACTAAAGTAATTTGTATCAATATGTTTTTAGAATGAAGTAGAACAGATTGTTACAGTAAATGCTTGGTTTAGGATGGTAAGTAAAAATGTATTTGTTTATATCTCAATGTCTCGAATGAAAATGGATATTTTTATCTCGATTTACGTCTTCACAGATCTCACATTACGGTTCTGACTTAACTCTGGATTGACCCACTGAAAGTGTGACAGGTGCCGTATACGAAGCGGTGCATGCATTACTTTTCCGAAGCACATTGTGTCACTCTCAGTTTTACTGAAGTTCACGCCGTGCAAGTGCCTTGATTATCAATGTTTTGTTTGTTTTTTTTATATTTTCATGTGTTTTTGTAATCTATTTTATATTATTAATTTCATTTTTTTATGTCTAATGTCTTTGTTTTCTCTGTTTTTTTTTCTCGTATTTTCCATTTCTCTGAACTTTAATTTTCTCTGATTTTTAATTTTCTAATTGAGGCGTCATTTTGATACGGTATTCAGCTGTCGTTGTTTCTATTTCACTACATCGACTACAAGTAAATACAATTCAGGTAGATGGGTTATTCAAGTTTTTGTGCATACATTTTCAATTTCCTAGAAAGCTTTCTGAAAACATAGGCTTTGAAACAAAACAATACAAAGAAAAAATTTCTGTCAATATGCTTATTTTTGTAAAAAAAATGCATTTTTTTTTAAATGAACATTTGTATATGGGGAAAACAAGTCTTTTTTTTCCTTTCTTTGAAAACCATTCCAGTGTTTTTTGCTGATTTACTCGCGATTTAGCTCCATATTGTCATGAAAAATAAGGAAAATCTAGGGTAATCGACTTTTGTTTTCCTATCAATTTGCAAAACATGCATCTTCATAGCAATATCTATGTCATTATTTCATTCGATTATTTGTATTTTTTCCAAAATCCTTTAACAAATATTTTGCAACCAAAATATCATGTATATCGTGTAAAATTAATAGTGGGATTGTGTTTTAGTGAAACAACGGCAGTAGAATACCGAAGGAACAAAGGGGTGAAATTCACAAAAATCGAAGTCCAAAGACAGGGCAAAAACGAGAACACAGAAAACAATGACGTTAGACACAAAAACAATGACGCCAGACAGACACAAAGCACAGAACCAGAAACCACAACATTCAGAACAAAGGCACTCACAGTGTGAACTCCAGTGAAACTGAGAGTGACATCAGGTGCTCCGGAAGGGTAAGCATGTCCTGCTCTGTTAACAGCACCCGTCACACTGTGGGTGATTCAATCTGGGAAAATGTCAAAGTCGGTAGTCAAATCCGGGAAGACGTGAATCTAGCTGAAAATGTCCACTTTCATTTGGGATACTGACACGTCATATCTTTCAATGATGCAATGATGTTTTATTGAAATGATGATTTATTGCAAGAATTATTTAGTTGGTCTTTTTCTGAGTAGAATGGCATGAAGCAGCTGTTTATAGATTCTTAAATAGAAACAGAGATCACACAAAATTTAACTTTCGAAATTTCCGCTTTTTGTTTGTTGCCTTGAATGAATTCGATGATTTTTTCTCGAATACTTCAAAATTACTACATATGTTTATCATTTTGCATCAACATTTTTGCGTTGTAGTCCTATACATATACATTTAAGTCTAAATTAATGTCGACAAACTTTTACAATGTAGTGATTAAATCCTGTATACCTGTAAATTTCAACTGATCCGAAATGATTTGATTTGTTCGACTTTCAAGAGTGTTTATTCGATTTTGCATATAAACAATGTGGGGATATGGAGTAAATGAAAATGGGATAAATTCTCAACAAATACATGGTGAAACTAAGCAATGGAAAAGCGGTATGAGGCCTTGAATGAACTTTACTCATACCTCATAGCAAGTTCAAGACGGGCTAAAGCACCGGCTTTAGCTGCATTCATTCCGAGATGTCAAGCAACACTACATCCATATTTTTACCCTTTGATCCATGGATGCAGGATCGTCAACACACATAAACTTAACTGGTAAAGAGTTTTTACAATCGCTGTCATCTATTACCCGACAAAAGAATCACAGCATTTAAAAACTACAGGGCACTCATCGAGGTAATAGTAAGTTAACTTCGCATAATAACATCCTGAGACGTACACATAATTAACAGGAGGTCAGAGTAAAATTTGAAATAACAAAAAATAAAAAAAAGCTGAAGTATGATTGTTTGATAGCGCATCCATTTGAGAAATTCTCTCAAGAACAAGTACAGCATAATTGAAATGTATAAATAGCATATATATCTCTCGCACGGGGAATATACATTTTTTGACAGACAGGTTTGTAAAATAATTCCACGTGCCCTTTGCATGATGTAATTAGAAGAACCAATGTTTTAGTTAAACTCACTATGGCTTAATTTCTAGCATTGTATATGTATTTGCAATCTTTGTTTTTCAACCTTTTTAATTGAGCAATACATCTTTTTCATTAACTTAAAAGGTCAATTTTTTTCTCTTTACTTTTAACAGTAGGTGATAAATTGGCAAACATACACAAAAATGAAAAGAGAGAAGGGAAGTTTTTGAATAAAAACATTAACAATTGAGACATGACAAAGACAAAACACGGCGCAACAAACCTAAAGCGATAGCATTGTTAAACCACAACAATGTGAGTTATCATCAGTGTTTCGGAAGATTAAACATAGGCTACTCACGCGCGGTTCTTGTCACACTGTCATTGTAAAAGTCTGGTTTTGTAGTGTCGGTCTTCGTCACTTCGACAATAAACTCTGGATCTACCCAAATGTTTCTATCCTCATTTGCCAAATAAAAACATTTAATCATAGTGACGACCATAAAAATTCTACAGTGACAATTGCAACAGTTGCTAACATAACTTTTGAGACAATTTTGCACTTTTGAAAAAAAACGCTGTACAGACAACCTGGTTTTGATTATTAGACACCATATGTCGGGGATTTGGAATATTACTGTTCAAAACGGGACATTCGCTATATGTTAGTCAGAATCAGAGGGAAAGTTCAGAAGTCCACAGCTACAAGTCCAGGTATAATACGGATGAAGGTGTATCAATGGTATCTTTAAATTTAAGTTTCAAATGGTTATATAAAATATAGGTTATATTGTTGAGCAAAAGAAATTGTTCTACATAACAGAAATTGAAATTAAAGTACTTGGGTAGCCTAGAGTCTTTTTTCTAAACTAGCCCTTGTATGAACATGGATTTATGCCATAAAGGGATAGAATTGCAATATATTGGTTAATGTTGATGAAAAATTAATTTTCTGAATAAAATAAAAAGGATAACAGAAAACACCTACAATGGCCGAAAAACACAGGCACATGCCTCAATATATCAAGAAACTGTAGAAGAAAAAAATAATAAAAGACAACGACAAACGTTAACAACGATAATTGGTACCGGCACTACCAAAAGCCAGTGGTAGGGTTAAACGGGTATGGGTTCCAACCCCCCTTTTTTCTATGTTCCGATTCCCCATACGAATCAAATCCAAAAGAGGTAGACTACTAACCTTGAGAAGGAAAAATGACAAAATATAATTTTGAAAGATTAGTCAAGGAGTGCTAGTCGCTAAACTGCCGACTGGCACAAGGAGCCTAGTCCTCTGATAAAGCACTGTCGCACTACGGAATAAAAAAAAACAAATTCAAAACTTCCAGAAGGGTTTGTTAAAGAATCATCATGTTTTCAGTAAACATCGGCGTCAGTAAACATTTATATTCTTCTTATGGTTGTTCAAGTACTCAAAAAACGATAAAAAATAATAGTCGTCGGTGATTGTGAAACATTAAGGTTTACAAAAAATTATATTAAACAATAAATAGTCGTCGGTGATTGTGAAATATTAAGGTTTTTACAAGAAAATAAGTTAAACAATTAATAGTCGTCGAAAATCGTGAGTATTGAGGTTTACAAGCAAAAGATCTAAAAGTACAAATACTCATGTTATCTGTCAGTTGTCGATTTTCCAGAATCTACCCAGGGATCAAAATTTACAACATGAAGTTTTTGTTTTTACTTGGTGTGATTGTTTTTTATTGTTTGGATATTATATCAAAATTAGTGAATTTGAAATCTTTTCGTTCATAAATTGTACCTTCCAATCTAAACTGAATTTAATGTAATACAGTGACATTTCTGAAAAAAAAGTAAGTAGTGAGAGTTAATATGTTGGTGTGGACAATGTAAACCTCTCTTGGTATCCGTGTAAATAGATGTTATGTTTTTCATTTTTTTTCTTATAAAATACAAAAAGTGCAAATGAACCTCGAAAAACAGTCCAGGCATCACATGGATGTTCCTGATACATTTGTATATTAATAGTTATTTCAGCTTTAATATTATCAATTTTAATGCATTGCAAATACATTATAATTTAACAAAGACACGTGCAATGAATTCAATTAATTATTTCATTGTAATTAATTGAAATAGTCATTTTATCAATATTGAATCTATGTTCAAAGTTTGTCAAGTATGAAATTATATACTACAATTACATATTTTTCCGTGACTTCAAAACCTTTTATTTTGTCTAGCAAATATTCCATTTAGTTTGCCGGCCGTTTATACTCAATATATTAACGAAACCTCGACATGTAACAATCCTGTATATTTGAACAATATCTATGAAGGGATTTCTAATTATTTCACGTGTGCTATAGTGTAGCATTGTTGAAATATTCAAAGTCAAATTACAAAATATTTATCTAAAAGGGGGTGTAATATGCTAAATGAAAGGGTTGAAACAACCTATCCAAATCAAAACACGTGTAATAAAAAAATATCTGCAATTAACTATATAAGGTACTGTGTTTGGGTTCTAGTGCTGCTGATGAGGAATTGATTTCTGGAATGGCCTTACAGATCATTAAAATAAATTGTAGTTGTTGCAGTTCAAGTATGTGTAATAGTCTCGTGCTCATTTACTCCATATCCTTCCGTAAACTATGATTCACTCAGTGTGTGACAATGTTTAAAGTTTTTTTCTGGTACCTACATAAATCTACGAAATATGAAGATCGTCATGATTCTTTTGGGTATTATAGAATTTTATGTTCTTAATATAAAATTCAAAATTAGTAAATGATCCATGAAAACAGTAGAGGCAACATACCAAAACAAATACAAAAACTTATCTTCGTTGCTATCAATTAAAATACACTGCAAATATAAGACAACTTTAAAAGACACGTGCAATGAAGTCAATTAATTATTTTATTGTAATTATTTCGAATAGTCACTTTATCAATATTTTATCTATGTTCATACCACCTCAAAGTTTTTCTCAAATTTGTTATAACTGCGTTTAGGTTTATTCCTAAATGAATTATTTGATTTATGAAATATACAAACCAAAATTTAAATATAGCTATATTTCGGTACAAAGGTCTGATTTAATTTTTCTATATATTAAAAGTTTTATTTTTTTACACCATCAGTAAATTATCGGTAAAGATTGTTTAAACGTGAATATATCACCGATTTTTGTACAGCAAAAATTCTATATATACTTTGAATTGTGCAGACATTTTTGTAATATCTCTTTTCAATTCTTCGGCAAAATATTAGCATAGAAAATAAATTTTGGTGAAATAATCCAATGAATTGTAAATAGCAAAGGGTAGATAAACATTTATAACAATTAATAGAAAAACTGAAAGGATGGAGTGAATGTACATGTTACAAAAACGCACATGATATATATAAAACTCCAGTTTATCAAGGACACGGCTTTTATTCCTGTCTACATCTTGATGTCGCCTAAGGAGGGTCTTCAACCAGAGATGAACAATATTCACCCACTCAAGCGAGATCAAGAAGGTCCCTAGCGTGTACTAAACCGGTATTCTTGACAAAAATGTTGAGCAACATCGATCGCAGCTAACATATGTCATTGAAGCAACACACGTCGGGAGCGGTCAATGAGGAAAAAGTAGACCGGGCAATGTCTGCCTACAAATATTTGTCATTAAGTAGCCCGACGAAAGACAAAAATTAGGACAAAAACAACATCCATAGACAACACGGGGCACATCGATATAGATGTAGGCAAACCTTGCAGTGTAACTTGAAAGGGCAAAATAGTCGTGTGTACAGATTATAACATTTTAGTAAAAACAATGATAATATTGAACAGCCAAATTGAAAAACTAAATGAATTAGTAAACGTATGAGAAATTCTCACACGAACAAACACTCAATAATTGTAATATTACAAGAGCATAAATCTCAAGCAAGGGGAGAATTTCTACGGACTCCACGCAGCACGAGAGACAAACTCGGCATCAAATAGAAAAAATGAAATGAAAGTAGTATCTTATTTCTTTCTTTCACAAAAGTGTGCAGCAGCTATTAAGTAGTAAATAAAGATATAAAACTCCCCCAATGATAATTTTCTCGCCACAACCTTTGGCAGTACACTATAGATTTTGTTGTGGTTATTACATTTTTGTTACATAATGAAGTCACTTTTAGCATTCCTTAGCAATGTACATTGTCAATTCCATCCCCTTCCTCAATAAGTCATGAACTGTTTATTAAGAGAATTTACTCCTCCCATAATTCTTAGATCAAATTCATTTTGCAATGATCATATTCAATAAAATCAAATAAAAATGCATTCAGTTTTTGCAGACTAAATATCTTATACTTACAATTATGTGCGACAAAGCCAGCCTGAATATGTATAAGCTCCACATTAGTCAAATCGTTTTTTTTTTTTTTTTTTTTTTTTTTTTTTTTTTTTTTTAAATGTTGAATTCCACAAATAAAGAAGTTGTTACTAAAAACAATTAAATGAATCGGATAATGTATTCTGGCAAAATGTCAAATAACTTTTGGCAATTGTATGTGAGATATATCATGGTCCAAATAATCTGACAGTATTTGTCCTCATAAAACATTTCAGGATATAATTTACCAGTAACTGAAGCGGGAATTTAGCAAAACATTGAATATGTTTTTAGATCTGATTTAGCAAGGAATAAGTCTTAAAGTTTATACGTGACCGTTCAATGTTAAATCTTGTCTTGTGTAATCAAGACAGTTTCTAGTGTAGAGACTATTACAATATACTGTTTAACCAACTCGCAATAATTTGTGATTGATTGATTGATTGAATATTGTTTAACGTCTACTCAGCAATATTTCAGCTATATCAAGACGAGAACAAGTTTGTTAATAAATAATCACTTTGGGATATGGAAAGGGCCATGGGACGGGAAATTCTGACTGCCACTGGAAATGTAGGGTGAAATCGTCAAGGGCGGGGAAATAAGCCTTGTAGCCGATCACCTACGGACCACCCCAAAAGAGCTTGCTACAAGGGTTCTTTAACGTGCAGGAAGCGTGGCGTTTCTTCCAACACGTGGACCTGAGTTTACATCCCATCCGAAAGATGGGTTGTGTATTTATCAATCCCGCACAACCATGGAATGGGTCCTATTTCTATATCCCGGGACCCTCAGGGTCAGCCTCCGTTTAGGAGGGGTCACACCCCACAAGCCGGAGATACTAGGTCCTATTTCTATATTCCGGGGTTCCCTCGGGGTCCTCTGTTAGGAAGACTCATACTCCAAGCTCAGAGGATGCTGCGGGCCTATTCATAAGCCGGGACCGCGCACGGCGGCAAATAATGTGTGAAATAAGTAACAAAATACCGAAGGTAGTGTAAAAGTTTCTACATATGCGCATTTCGACAACTTGTGTATTTAACGTGCAGATAAAATCAAACCATTTGGTAAACAATTAAACGAAATTTGTATAAAAACTGATAGAGAGCATATTACCAACAGTATCTTTAAGGGAGAGCTAAAAATCATCTAAGAATAAAGCTATGAATTAGGGAGATACTCCTAGGGTTTAAACAATATTTTCTTAAATTTAGACACTGCAAGTTTTCAAATAGAATCGGTTTTCGGACCAGCGCTGACCTACTAGCTATTGATTTAGTGTTTACCCTCGGGACAAACAAGGCCCAGTTGTAATAAGTATCAAAATACCGAAGTTACTGTGAATTTAGTTTCTAAATATGCTTATTTCGACAACTTATGTTCCATTTGTCACATTTCTCTCATCAGTCATCTCAGTTTCAAATTCTTTTTCATAGAAATGTGGGCAATCTAACATCTTGTGACCTATCTGATTACATTTCCTACATTTCCAGTCAGAGTTGCAGTTTCTTGAGGTGTGTCCTTTCTGTAAACATTTACTGCATGAGAAATCAGTATCATTCAACTGTCCATAATGTAAAACTCTTGCAGTATATTTTCCCACTTTCAGAGTTCTGGGTAGTGGATTCATAAACTTGTTACACAGGACTAATCTATCTCCTGTCCAACAGTTTGTTAAAAAATTGTCAACTCTTAGTCTTTCTCTGTACACATTCAGAACTTTTATGTTTTTGAGTGCAAAGGTTCTTTCAATCTGACCATCGTCAGCAGATAAAGGAATGTTTTGTACTCTGACTTGTGTTGTTGTAGTGTTTCTTGTTCTAAATGGGTTTTGTCCATACAGAAAAACAGTCTTGTCTCTTAATGTGATACCTTCAGTGATCAACTTAAGTCTATCTTCCTCGTTATCAAGATATATGCGCCAGTTTTTACTGATGCGTTGAATTCCTCTGATAAAATGGGGTTTGATTGAGTTGCCTATTGCCTTATACACCTCCACATGCTTCAGCCACAGTTCTTTTGGTGGGGTTGTGAGGCCGAATAAGTCTGACTCTTTTAAGAAAACAGGTTTAATATCAGTTAAGAAACTGCAACTCTGACTGGAAATGTAGGAAATGTAATCAGATAGGTCACAAGATGTTAGATTACCCACATTTCTATGAAAAAGAATTTGAAACTGAGATGACTGATGAGAGAAATGTGAGAAATGTGACAAATGGAACAGATCCAGATAATGATTCTTTGTCAGTACAATCTCCAGATATAGTTGATAGTCAAATCACCTTACCACCAGAAACACTTGAAACACAAGAAGAGGAAGACGAAGAAAGTGATACTGATACATATGACAATTCAGAACAATCACAATCTCTCCTATCAAGTGAAAACACAAAAGAAACTAGGCGAAAAAGCAAAGGTAGAAAGAAAGGGAAAAAAATAAAAAAGACTCAAAAATGCCAGAATCAAACCAGTCTGACTTATCAAAATTCTTAATGACTCCAAGGAGACCACAACAATTAAACAAAGGAAGAGGAATAGGAAGGACACCCCCTACTCCCCCTGAAAGAGGTGGAAATAAAATATCAAAATCTTAACTGACTTGTGACTTTTGTTTTTTTTTTTTTTTATCTTAACTTAAAAAAAAATTAAAAAAAAATAAATAAATAAAAACTTATAAATAAATAAAACATAAAAAAAAAACTTATGTCCCTTCATTGCATATCAAATCAAAACATTTGGAAATCCCTAAACTGATAAATATTTTAAAAATTTCCGACAGGATCTAAAGGAAATAGCCAAAATCATATAAGGTCATATCTATGCATAAGGAAGATACTCCTTGGGTTTCAACAAACTTTTCTTAAATTGCAAGTTTTCAAATAAAATTTGTTTTCGGGCCTGCACCGAATTAATGGCTTACACTCGAGGATAAACAGTCCACAAGCTATCTAAAAGCAGCAATAAATACCAAAATACAGAGGTTACTTCTGCTTATACGCATTTCGACAACTTGGGTCTCTTCAGCGCAGATCAAATCAAAGCATTTGGAAATCCATAAACCGAAAAATGTGAAAAAGCTGATAGGGAACAAATTGTCAACATGATCTAGATGGGATACCAAAATTATCTAAGGACAGATCTATGCATGAGGAAGATACTTCTTAGGTAATAACAAAATGACCGAACACAGTTGTCAAGAGCCGAAGTCCATGAGACAAAAGACAAATCAGGTGGAAACCACCGGAAAAATTGTCGACCACAATGTTTCTGACTTGGTACAGGCATTTCAAAAGAAATGTTGGGTTAAACCGGTTTTATGACATTTAACGTCCCAGCATTCGGTAGCTAATTAACAGGAATTGCTATTGAAAGGTCGTAGACATTTAAAAGAAGTGATCATCAAGCCAAAATCTTCTAAGGGCTAAGCTATGCAAATAAACTAAGAAATAAATTATTTTTTTCAATTTGGCATTTAAATATTTTTATTATTTTTACTAAAATGTTATAATCTGTACACATGACTATTTTTGCCCATTTTAGCATAAGTTAAAGGTTTGCCTACATCTATTTCAATGTGCCCCGTGTTGTCTATTAATGTTGTTTTTCTCCTAATTTTAATCTTTCTCCGGGCTACTTAATGACAAATATTTGTAGGTAGACATTGCCCGGATTTACTTTTTTCTCATTGACCACTCATGTGTTGCTTCGATGACATATTTTAGCTGCGTTCGATGTTGTTCAACAGAAGCCCTGTCCTTTGTAAACTGGAGTTTTCTTTGTATCGTGTGCGTTTTTGTCACATGTACATTCACTCCATACCCTTTCATATTTTTCCATGAAATAAATTATGCAATTTTAGCCGATTTTGGCTTTACATTACATTTAGATCATATTGGTTATTTGTTCTCAGTTTTTAAACAGCTTTGAGTTTATGGTCTTCCAAACATTTAGATTTTATCTGCACTGAAGAGACATAAGTTGTAGAAATGATCATATGCAGAATTTAAATTTACATTAACCTCGGTATTTAGTTACTTGATGATGATATTATTGTCTAAAGCTCAAAATAAGAAGCTCTACACGATATATGTATTTTTTATGTTTAAGTCAATGTAATAACGTTTTAAGTCATAATAGAGATTTCTCGATAACTAACGAACGGAGCGAAACGAACGTAAGTTTACTTAAACATACGGACCATTCATTGTAAGGTGTAGTAAGTGACAAACGAAACATAAACGAATGCTAAATACGTACGAATCGGGTTTTAACGTGGATGCATCTGTGATTACCGGAAATCATTAACCCTCTGGACAACCTTCAATCACTTTTAAAAATAGTTGTAAAACTTCATTTTACGTACATGTATTTGTTTGGGCAAACTCGAGTTTGCCGAGTTGAGTAAGTACAGTTTGGATTAGATTTTGATATACTGAAGTTCCAAGTTTACTTTACATGACACTGAACTCGAATAATCAAGTTTAGTTTCACTGATCGAGTAAAAATTTGAGCTAAGTAAAATATTTCCACATCTTCGAAATCTATCCTGAAATATATCAGATCACACATATATTCAAAAATATTGAAAGATCCAACCTTAAAATAAATAGAGTTCCATTCACTTCAAGAAAAAGGGGTCCACACACAACAGGCTGAATCGCCGATTCCGCTGATAAAAATTTCGTCATTGTCATTTGTACTATCAGAGACATATTATTATGTCTCTGGTACTACAAATTTTATATGAACCCACATTTTATGGTCATTATGGTCTTCCAAGTGTATTAATGTGATCTGCACTGTACACATAATTTGTCGAAATCCAGAAACTTACTTCACAGTTACTTCGGGATTTTGTTAAATCAAAATGTGTTATCAAACTCAAGCTCTATTCACAAGCTCAGTTTTACATACTTATGTATTTTTAACACTCTATACTGATGTACAAATATTGTATCTGAACGCACACATGGTGAAAAAGGTACGATGAGCCACTTTTTGGTCCCATGGGAATCAGCTCCATTTTAAAACTGGGAAACTGGGAACCTCTTTTAATCATACTTTATTTGCACAAATAAATTGGAACAGCTCTTTTATCGAAAATGTTTGCAAGTAGGTTAGAGTATCTGAAGTCTGTAAATGTCAATCTGATGTTTTAATGATATTATTGTATTTTAGTAATTAACCTGTTTACCGTTATTTTATTCTGTATGACTTTCTTTTACCCGAGGAGAACAGACTTACAGTGTTTTATATATTCTCAGAGACATTTTTCTTATCGTAAAATTATTTTATGTATTTTATCATACTTTTAGACGCATTCGCTAGTACCTCGCTAGTGATTGGCCCGTTGTAAAGGGGTAGTCTTCTAAATGATATAGTTTGTTTTGTTTGTTCGTTTTTATAATGGTATGGTGCTGTCGTCGTCGTCGTTGTCGTTGTCGTTGTCGTCTGTAGACACTTTAGTTTTTGGTCAATAACTTTAGTTCCAGTAGATCAATCCTTATGAAAGTTTAATATAATGTTCTTTGGTACAAAAGGAAGGCTTGGCTTAGTTTTGGTCATTGTGGCCCCACCCGTTTTAAAAAAAAGGGGCCAAAAAGGGTTAAATTGGGTGTTTGTCTGTAGAATCTTTATTATTAATCGGATTTTGATTGGGTTTCTTTCAGTGTGCTCCTGAGGAAATTTCCAATATGTAGTACGCCAACGGATTTCACGTAGCATGTACCGTTCACGAGATAAATGGGGCCCAACAGGGGCAAATCTCAAAAAAATATTTTTTTTTATTTTAAGTCCGATTTTGATGCAGTTTTTTTAATTGGTTCCTTGTGAAAAATTAATATGGCGCTCAGCTATTAGATTTTTGATAACTTGTTTCCTTTCCCAGCTATGAGGGGCTGAACGGGGCCAAAATTGCGAATTTGCAGATTATTTGGAATTTTTATTTTTCATCGGATTTCGATGGGATTTTTTTCTTTGGATTCCTCTTGATCTAAGCTTTCAGTAGTATGTCAAGGGATTTGGCGTAGTTCTTACTGTTTCAAAGCTACGAGGGGTCAAAGGGGCCAACATTGCAATTTTTCTAAATATGTCAAATTTTTATTTTTCAACAGATTTCGATGGGATTTTTTTTCTTTGGATTCCTCTTGATCTAAGCTTTAAGTAATATGCCAACGGATTTTGTGTAGGTCTTACCGTTTCTGAGCTACAAGGGGTCAAAGGGGCCAAAATTGCAATTTTTCACTATAAACTACTTTTGTTGAAATTTCAGTGGTTGACATGCTGCGGTCGTATCATGCTGCGCTCGGCGTAGCCCTTTATTTTTTGTTTCTTTTTGTTTGCTTTTTGTTTTGTCAGCAATATTTTGACTTGGTAAGAATGAAACAAGTATATACATATGGCACGCCAAAGCCACAAAAATGAGATAAAATAGCATTATCTCAGGTAATGCTATCTTATCTGAATTTTTGTGGTTTTGGCGCACATTATCAGACATGTATTATCAGGTTTCCTCATTACCTCCTGATAAGTACTTTTAAATATTTTATACATAGGTCTCTATGCAATCTATATGGTAATGATGTTTTATCTCAAGATAACATAGCATTATCTGTTAATATAGTCTTTTCTGCATTTTTGTGGTTTTGGCGTGCTAGTAAATGTATTATCTGTTTTCTAATATCAACCAATCAGACGTAATATCTGTGGGAAACTGTATTATCTGATTTATGTAACTGCATTATTTGATTTATGTTGAAAGCAATCAGATGTAGATAGATAAATTTCAGTAACTTATTTAATTCAATCTTTTTAGATAAGATTATTTTTTCTGAAAACTATGTAATAATTTTAGAATTGTAACATAATTTCTTTTCTTTTTCTTATCCATTTGCCATTTGAAACGAATTTTATAATATTGTGTGTATATATTATACTGTATTTTC
>MJUU01073757.1:6827-28490 GCA_002080025.1 Modiolus philippinarum | reverse complement strand
TAAAATTAACTTCCAAAGTTTATTTATTCGATGTCATCCTTGTTTGCCATGTATACGGACGATTATACAGATGATTACAAGGTCAAATCTGTGTCATAAAAATCATTGATGAAGACAAAACAAAACATAACATATATGTACCAAAAAAAAACACAAACCATCACATCACTGACGTTATGATCGAGCTTCACTTGAAATCGGTTGTTTCATAACGCAGTTCATTCTTGTGTTTTGTTTTTTCTTTTGAATTATTATTATTTTTTCTATTTGTAGTGCCGCAGATGAAGTGATGATGCCCGGAAAGGAATTGTATGCAGCTATCATTTATAATGATGGCTTAGTAAGATACAATTTCCCAACAGTTCTTAAAAGTCTTTGTAGAATCGATGTGAAGTATTTTCCATTTGACACGCATGAGTGCACCTTGACTTTTGGATCATGGACCTACCATGGATACGAATTGGATGTGCGAAATACTGAAAGTAAAGGTAAAAGTAGTACTAGTTTCAACACAAAGTTCTGTTACTTTAAAAAGTTATCAAATGTAGAACGAAATGAGTGTAAACTATTTGATTTATTCATAATAAAATTCCTGAGGACCGGAAAAGAGAGTTTTTATCTTTTTTATTGTCGTTGTTTTACGACATACACTCATTAATTGTTTCATCGATATATCGATACATTTCAAATCATTGACATAAATTAGTTTTGTGAGCAGATGCTGAATATAGATGTCAGGTTTATCGAATTTTTTGTACAAAATATTTTGATCGTTTTGTAAGTCGTCCTGAAACCTTCATGGTTTCTGTCATCATGAATAATATCTTCTGTGAAAATATTAAAATGTGAAATCGGTTCTTAAAAATTTTATCAACTTTTTTTTATTATTTAAAGTTGTATATATTCAGTCGATAGATAATAATTCAAATTCAAGTTTTAAAAACACTGTTTTCTTGTTCCAGGTGATCTCGACACATATATTACAAATCACGAATGGATAGTTACAGATTTTCCAATACAACGTCATGTTTTGTACTATAACTGTTGTCCAGAGCCTTACCCAGATGTGACATTTTATCTCAAATTAAGGAGAAAGGCTACCTTTTATGTTTTAACTGTACTGTATCCATGTATTCTGACTGGCTCTGTCGGAGCTGCTAGTTTCATCCTGCCACCAGACTCAGGAGAAAAAGTATCACTGAGCATTACAGTTCTTTTATCTTATGTAGTGTTTATGTTGATGATATCAGAACAGTTACCTGCCTCTTCTGATACTTTCCCGTATATCGGTAAGAGAAAATGCCCCCCCCCACCAACTGTCATTATCTAATATTTTTCCTGATGTGTTTACTCAAGTTTTGGATAAAATTCAGCTAAAATTTTATGTGTCTTTAAGATATGTATGATGTCTCCGCAGTTGAATATAAAACATGGCTGTGTACTTTCTATACACTTGATAAACAAATGTCAAGAACTTTAACACAGATATTACCAATCACCGTAGCGAAGGGCATTCAATTTTCTAGCCAGATGGTATTATTGAAATGAGAGTTTGTGTCTGCTTGGCTTGTTTTCACTAGTTTCTAAAGTTACCATTTTTTTGTCGTAAATTCCCTGAATTCACAGGTTCGATTGTTATTATCGTAACTACACTTTTTAACAAATAAAGTATATGGATATTAGAAAGAGGTAGGTCGTAATGGTAGAACATATATAAAAAGCGCCACAGAGCTTTTGTCGAAGACATGTGAGATCTCAGTTATATAAAAAAGCGATTATTCCTTATCAGTAATATACTTACCTGAGTGTACCTTTTACAGCTGAATAGTTTTGTATTAAAGATTGATTGATGCACTAACGTTGTGACGGTGTCCTTCATGGAGCAAACATGATTACCTTTCATGAGTACCTGACGCCAGTCTCAGTTATCATCAGAGTTAATCGACATTTTGAGTGATTGATTGATTGAATATTGTTTAACGTCTACTCAGCAATATTTCAGCTATATCAAGACGAGAACAAGTTTGTTAATAAATAATCACTTTGGGGTATGGAAAGGGCCATGGGACGGGAAATTCTGACTGCCACTGGAAAAGTAGGGTGAAATCGTCGAGGGCGGGGAATTTAGCCCTGTAGCCGATCACCTACGGACCACCCCAAAAGAGCTTGCTACAAGGGTTCTTTAACGTGCAGGAAGCGTGGCGTTTCTTCCAACACGTGGACCTGAGTTTACATCCCATCCGAAAGATGGGTTGTGTATTTATCAATCCCGCACAACCACGGAATGGGTCCTATTTCTATATCCCGGGACCCTCGGGGTCAGCCTCCGTTTAGGAGGGGTCACACCCCGCAAGCCGGAGATACTAGGTCCTATTTCTATATCCCGGGGTTCCCTCGGGATCCTCTGTTAGGAAGACTCATACTCCAAGCTCAGAGGATGCTGCGGGCCTATTCATAAGCCGGGACCGCGCACGGCGGCATTTTGAGTGATTAAATTTGAATGTTATTTTGCTATTTTCGTCATTTTTCAAATGAATTGTCTTTTCTTACGTCTCCTCGTTTTTCTTATGTGTTTTGAATTTGATTTATGAAATGTACTTGTCTTTTATAACAATGATATTATGATATCGTTGTGTTCAATCGTTGATAGATAAATAATGAAACAAAATATTAATTATTGCCTAATTTCTAAAATGTTTCTTTTTTTGCAGCTTTGGGTAAGTTTGTTTATTATACATGTAATGAAACGGATGTTGTCGATTATCTGTCTGCATTAGCGATTTCCAGTATCTTTGAGATGACCATGAACAAATGTCTACTGAGTATACCAGCTTATTCCATATGGTAGCGCATCCTCCAAATACGCCGACTTCCTACACAGATGCTTTTTTCTTACCAGAAAAATTTTTCTTCAGGAAATTAAGGAATAAACATTCCGTAAATTTAATGGTCACCATTACGAGTCGGTTGATCAGTATTTTGTAACAGTCTCACAACTTGTGTACGTCGACTTCGTCAACACAGCAACATTACTTTCTCAAAAGCTACTTAGCCAGGGTTATGTTCAATCACTGTTACTATTATCACTCCAAAGTTTTATAGTCGTCAGCATGAATTGACTGATTGATTCAATGTGTCTGTATCACAAATGAAGATCGACATATTTCAATTGATCCCGAGATATTACTGGATTTACACTTACAGAATTTGACATGAAATTTGGACTTTCACTCGCAGTGTGACGGGTGTCACACGTGAAGCAGGTCATGCTTACCCTTCAGAAGCACCTTTTTATAAGGGGTTCGCATTGTTAGTGCCTTATTTTAGTGGCTTTTGTTTTATGTACTGTTTGTTTCGTCTTCCTCATTTACGTTCTTTGTCTGTATATAATCCTTATATTGCCATGCATCTGGATATACGATTTTGGCTCTTGCTTCTGTATTCATTTGGAAATTTACTTTAACTGACATGTTAACATTATACTAGATTAGGCACCGGATTTTCTCATCTTTTCTATCTGAATTGACTGTTTTTACTTTGGACATATCATATCTCACATGACGGGTGATAAATACATAGCAGGAGATGTTTGCCTTGTCCAGATTAGTGTATATTTTAATTGGACCATCACACTTCAAAATTGGTCGACTGCATTTCTAGGAACTTCCTACAGCATATTAAATTACTTTAGAAGTTCTGTTGTTTTTTTTCTAAGTACTTGTATCTCAGAATATAGGACATGACGTTTTCTTAAAGCGTTCGTATATCAAAAATTATATTAGTTTTCGTTTAGTTTGTCATATTAAATTAATTAAATCATTTATCATTCGTAGTCATTGTCACTTTGATCAATCTAAATCACTAAACTACTTTAAACATTTCATGTAAAATGTAAGAATCAGACTTCACCTATCTTATACCCTTTTTGTTTTCTTCAGACTTCTTTTTGCGAACATGAAATTTGTAATGACGTAAGAACGAATAAGTTTTCAGTATGAAGAAGAAAATAGAATGTCAACCAATACAATATAAAAACTCACGGCATAACTGGATTGCTTATTATTCAATAGAGTCTATGCTGAAAATTTAGAATACGAATGATGATCACAAAAAAAATAAAAATATGCATATGCTTAACTTTGTAGATGTGTATTTTAACCTTGTCCATAAAACAGTAATTACATTGAGTTATCTTTCTTCTACGATTACCATCAAATGTTAACTACTTGTTTAACAACTATTTCTCAGCACCTTTTAATACAGTTTGATACAATTAAAATCAAACTTTCAGACTTGTTGAAGATGCTTACAAGGCATACGGTACAACATCCTCTAAACTAAAACTATCTGATACAAGATGGACGTTTACGACGTCAAATAACTTCAACAACAAAAAGGCAAATTATCAATGTTATTGACGCAGAACGCTTCTTTTGATGGATATAAAACTGTTCAAGCCACAAAGTTTACACACTTTTATTTTTAAAACAATATTTTCGTGTTAACTTGTGTCGCTCCTGAGCGCGTACAAGGTAACAGAATAATATTTGCATTGTTCCTTTCTTGATTTTCATTTATGGTTAATGCATATGGTTGGAGCAATGCTTAACTTGGTATATACAACATAATATGAAAAAGAAAGGAAATGGGGTAAATGTCAATTAGACAACATCCCATATCCAGGTTAAAACGACCCAAAACAAAACATCTAGGGGTCACCATATGGTCTTTAACACAGTGAGGAACCTCACACCATATAGTAAGCCCTAAATGGCCCCGAAAAGGTAAAAAAGTGAATAAATCAATGGAAACAAACCACATCCAAAAACCCAAATATCAAGAAACTAAAATTTTATAAGAAGACAAGGACAAGCCAATGACCAACATATTCCTGACTTGGGACAGGCGCAAAAATTGCGGTGTTTGGTTATCTACCGGAATAAATAATTTTGAAGACAAATAAAAGTAATGTCATCAAAACGAAAGGAATCCCATAATACATTACAAAACAGATGGACAACGAATGGTAAAGAACAAAACACATAGATTTGTTCTTCTATTTCTATTCAGATTCAAAGAAAAAAATCGATTTTAGTTTTTAAAAAACTCAGAACCCTGTTACCTGTCAAAACAAAATTCAGGGGTTTTTTTTTGTTTTTTTTTTGTTTCTTTGTTTTTTCTTTTAATTAAGAAAAATACAAACATCAGAAGTATCATCAGAGACATAGTGTATTTTTGAAGCAAACAGTATCGATTTAAGGAGGTTCGCTCCTCACATTTTGGGATTTCTGTCAGATTTTCGGAATCCTCGGGTTTTATCCATTTAAAAGCATTATTATTTTTTGCCCATTGACCCCCTAATTTTTTTCCATAATTTCATTCTATACATCATTGTAAGCATTCTGTAAAAAAATCATTGAATCCTATTTATTCTGTCACAGTCATTCATAGACAAACCTTGCTAATGTTAATCCTATGAAAAATCAGAGGAGTTCAGTCTCCCGCCAAATTTTCAATCACTTACAAATTTAAATCTCAAAAATTATTTCATCAACCTATAATTTTTTTTCACTTAATTTGCTCCTTTTTTATTTTTCTAACTAAAAATCATGATTATTTGAAATCCTATTTATTTTCAAACAGAGTAGCGAACCCCCTTAAGAATTCTGGTCACTAGTAATAAAGTCAATTAAGACTATACATTTTGAACATCTTAGCGCAATATTTTTATTTTATTTTTTTAGGTATTTCTTTCCAAAAACATAAGTGCAATAAGGCCGTTTTGATATCTGTACGAGTTATTTTATTATTTATCATAAGAATAAAACAAACGTAAAAACAACAAAAGATAACTATGATATATATATTTCATTTATTCTACTAAAATTATAAATACCGAAGTTGCAGTAAGCATTGATTACTTCAGATAGATTAATATGCCCTTTAAGTGCAGATTAATTAAACAGTTTGGAAAGTTATATATTAAAAATGTTAAAAAAAAATCTTTGCATTAGGGATAAACTACTTGGATCATTGTTATTTTCATAATGTTTTAAGTTTAAGACTGAACTTGATTCCTTGTAGCGCATACAAATTACCGAATCCAATAGCATTTATGTTATAAATCATCAATTTCAGGAATGTATTTTGCTGCTTCAATGACGTTAGTTGGACTTTCCTGCTTCATGACAGTAATAGTTCTGAACATACACTGCAGAGGAAACAATGGCAGGAAAGTTTCACGTTGGATAAGAACAGTAGTCATCAATGTTCTTGGCCGACTGTTATGTAGCCGTAAGAACACACTTCGATTTTATATGACACACACTCACGTCGGGCAAAATGTTACTAAAGTGGTACCTGAACCTATAATAGATGACGAGGTATGGTTATGTTTTGACATACTAGTGTTTGACTCTTTCTGAGCTCATCCCAATAAATTGTCATAATTTCACCCACTTATTGTATGGTGCGACTAGCTGTCTTATAAGACTCTCAGAATGTTAAAAATTATTATACTGAAGATTTTTTCAAACGCTGATCATCTAACAGGATACATTGTTATTTGATAAATATCGTCAAGTGAACCCTGAAAGGATTGGTTCAAATTAGAATTTTGCAGGAATGGGGTACACTCATAAAACAACGCATTTGCAATCTGTTAAGTGTAAAGCTCTGTTAGTATGCAGACATCACTTATGGGTCGAACATTCTTATTCGCAATGGAAAAAAAATAGTTTTGTTAAAAGATAACAAAAATCACTGGCGGTTGGCCGATGCCCGTAACTGCAGTTACGGTCAGCCCAACATGGCGGAAGAGAATTCAGTTGAAAATATATTCATGAATTTACTAATATAATGCAGTCTGAATTGTGATTTCAACTATTTTCAATCAATAACTTATCCACTAATGTACAATTATCATAGATATGTACAAAACCTATCCATTATCTGTTTAAATCGCATTTCTCAAATCTCGTATGATGAGGGTAACTGGTGTTTTAAAATAAATACGGCTGCCCGTAACTGAAAAATGGGTTGCCCGTAACTGAAAGGCACAGTTGACGTTTAATCGCTACGTTGACACTATTGACGTGTTTAATCATACATTTGACTAGAAAAATAAAGATAAAGATGATAATAACGAGGTCCTCTGCCAACGGAGAAATATCACACAGAAAAATACCAGTACATACTGACTACAATAATTAAATATATTTGAAAGGAAAAAATGAATAAAAATGCACTACAGAAAACAAAAAAAGGAAAACCGCTTAATAACACACAAAAATGTTGTAATGCCAGTTTAAAAAGTGTAAATTAATTCGTAAACTAAAATATACCGGCAAATAACACACAAAAATGTTGAAAAGCCAGTTTGAAAAGCAAGCATTATATGTAAATTTGCCTCTCATTTATAATGATAACACAAAAAAATATTTATTGTAGATACCTGAATTCAAAAATGCAAAAATTCAAAACGTTTTTATTATGATTTTTGTTTAATTATACCCTTATGTGTATCGTTATATAAGGTTTTATTATCATAGCATACATCTTTCACAGAAAAAAGAACTGTGGTTGTACAACATAGAATCTTTTTTTTTAAAGTTATATCTACAACAGTACAATGGTTAATTTCCATTTCTATCAGTTAATGTTTTGTAAATTTTAATCTTTACTCATTTATTTATTATTGTCTTATAACTTATGCTGTAAAAATGTACATAATGCAGGACCATATTTTTTACAACTAGTTTGTATCTAAATATGTCATCCTGTTGAAATAAAGGATATTATTATTATTATTATGTAAAACCTAACTTGGGACGGACACAATTCTCCGCCTATTTATTCATAAATACAATCCATCAGATGCTACCCGGGAAGTTGAAAACTGTACCTTTAAACTTGCCATATCACGTGACATCTATCACAGAAAAAAAAGAACTTAAACCTGTGGTAAAACTTTACTTGGGACGGCCACAATGCCTCGCCTATGATACAATCCATCAGATGCTATCCGGGAAATTGAAAACTGTACTTTTCAACTTGAGAGAGCCTCCAAAAGGTATTCTTTAAATCTTCATCGTATCAACATCGAGGCTTTCCAAACTAAGCTATATGTATTCAAATCCAACACAGATTTCCACAAAAAGAATTATTTCATTCATGTCATCCGATTTTGGCTTCGGATATTGTGACATTCATATAAAAGACTTAATGATGACGTATATCAGTACTTGAACGATATAAAATCCAAGAAATTTAAATTTTTAATCCCCGACTCATCTAGATCTATCCAGTCCAACAATAATAACATCATGGATACCAACAGCCAGTCCATCGCCACTCCCGATGAACATCGCCTAGTTAAATGTATACCTGACAACGTTCAGTTAAGTGATTCTGAAGTTAGTCTTTTAGCCAAGGGTTTTAATTTCATTCCAACTACTCCTATGGCAGATTTATTTACGGACCATATCGACATCCAAGCCTTCTTCCGTCGCATACTTCTCAAAGCATATTTCTTCAATGAGGAAGGAGAATATGATGATGCGTCAACAGAATCACCATCTATCTTCTCTAAGTATCAGACTAAACATTCCAAATTCAATCTTCCAGCTTCTCTGTTTCCCGCCATTCATCAATACATTACAAAATGCAACAGTCAAATTCCAGTTTTAAAAACTAAACCCCTGAGCCAACAAGAACAAAAAGACTACGGAATCTTAAAGCTAGAAGTGACATTGTCATAAAACCAGCCAGCAGACATGGGCGGGGCTGGGGAATGGACGAATATGTAAGAGAGGAGATATCTCAATTGTCAGATGAGAAGTTTTACAAGAAGCTACCCGCTGACAACACGAGAGAAAACAACAGCACTATCCGCTCCTTCATATCCCAGTCTATTGACACAGAAAACTTAATTTCGGAGGCAAGTTGCCTGACAACCATAGACCCCAGAACATTTCGTTTTTATATGCTTCCGAAGATCGATAAAATGTCTAACCCCGGAAGACCCATCGTCTTCGCCTGTTCTTGTCCGAATGAGAAAATTTCTAGCTTTTTACATGAAATCTTTACGCCCATAGTAGAAAATCTATCTTCGTACATTAAAGATACGAACCATGCACTATTCTTGGTTGAGGATTTCAGCTTTCAGGGCAACAATAGACTGATATTAACTGTGGATATAACAGCTCTTTTCACCGATTTTCCTAACAATGACACACTTCTAGCGGCCAAGCATTTTCTCAATAGAAAACCCAATCCGTATGCATCCACAGACATTATTCTCAGAATTAGTTCTTACTCTCAATACGTTGAAATTTAATGATACTTTTTATTCTCAAATTGGTGGAGTTGCAATGGGAACAAAAATGGGCCCCAGCTTGGCTTGCATTTTTGTCGGTTTTTTTATTTATTTATTTATTTTTTTTTTTTTTTGGAAGAAAAGATGTTCTCAGAGTTCAATGGGTCACGTCCGGATTTATACAAAAGATTCGTTGATGATGTATTCGGAGCTACCTCCAAAAATCGACATGAACTGTAGATATTCATCCATTTTGTGTCGACCTATTATCAAGCTATCAAGTACACATTCGGCATCAGTGAATCTTGACATTCAATGTATGATTCAAGAAAACCTACTATCGACATCAATTTTTTCAAACAACCGACACACACTCTTATTTGAATTATTCTTTGTGTCATTTCCAGGGTTGTTGACTCGGTTACTACAATTGGTAATGACCATGGGTGACATAGATAAAAGGCATTTCCAATAGGAAAAACAAAACATAAAATTTAGCAGAATACGTTTATTTTCTTAAAGTAAGTGAGAACCGAACCGTCAGTCTGAAAAGAACAATCACGGTACTCTTGTTTGGTTTCCATGGCAACTCAAAGATCCACCATCCATTACAACCCATAACAGAACACCATTAAAAACTAGAGGCTCAGAGACTGAGCCTGTATCGCTCACCTGGCAAAATGCTTCAACGCCAAAAATGACTAAAAAGATGTTTTCTTACCAATGGGGTCAAAGGTTTAGCTATGTTCTTCATTAGCACCCATGTTTTTTATGTCTGATCCTATTGAAATGAATAATTTTTGCAAAGGACCTTCTATACATTTCAGAGACGATGACTATAAGGATGGTTATCTCATTCCTGGCTCCAATGTTAAACTATGTTCTGCACTGGAGGCCATCTTTTTTGTCAGATCCAAGTACCTTCCATACATCCTTACTGTAAAAATTGGTTGAATTTGCTTCAGTAGCGTCAGAGGAGATAGCAAATAGATGCTTTTCCCATAGGGTCCCATGTTAGACTATGTTCTGCGCTGGCAGTCTTGTTTTTTAGGGAATCGGCAAAATTTCGGCAATCTACATAAAAGACCTTCCATACATCATTCCTGTAAAGTTTGGTTCAATTTGCTTCAGTAGCTTCAGAGTAGATAGCAAATATATGCTTTTCCCATAGGGTCACATCTTAAACTCGGCCATGTTTTTTCACGGATCAAAAAAAATTCGGCAAACTAAGTACAGGGCCTTCCATACACCATTCCTGTAAAGTTTGGTTCCATTTGCTTCAGTAACTTCAGAGGAGATAGCAAATATATGCTTTTCCCATAGGGTCCCATGTTAAACTATGTTATGCGCTGGCGGCCATGTTTTTTCACAGATCAAAAAAATTTCGGCAAACTATTTAAAGGACCTTCCGTACATCATTCCTGTAAAGTTTGGTTCCATTTGCTTCAGTAACTTCAGAGGAGATAGCAAATATTTGCTTTTCCCATAGGGCCCCATGTTAAACTATGTTCTGCGCTGACAGCCATGTTTTTTCACGGATCGAAAAAATTTCGGCAAATTAAGCAAAGGACCTTCTATACATCATTCATGTAAAGTTTAGTTCCATTTGCTTCAGTAACTTCAGAGGAGATAGCAAATATTTGCTTTTCCCATAGGGTCCCACGTTAAACTATGTTCTACGCTGGCGGCCATGTTTTTTCACGGATCGAAAAAATTTCGGCAAAATAAGTAAAGGACCTTGCATTCATCATTCCTGTAAAGTTTGGTTCAATTTGCTTCAGTAGCTTCAGAGGAGATAGCAAATATATGCTTTTCCCATAGGGTCCCATGTTAAACTATGTTCTGCGCTGGCGGCCATGTTTTTTCACGGATCGAAAAAATTTCGGCAAACTANGTAAAGGACCTTCCATACATCATTCCTGTAAAGTTTGGTTCCATTTGCTTCAGTAACTTCAGAGGAGATAGCAAATATTTGTTTTTTCCATGGGGTCCCATGTTAAACTATGTTCTGCGCTGGCGGCCATGTTTTTTCACGGATCGAAAAAATTTCGGCAAACTAAGTAAAGGGCCTTCCATATATCATTCCTGTAAAGTTTGGTTCCATTTGCTTTAGTTACTTCAGAGGAGATAGCAAATATTTGCTTTTCCCATAGGGTCCTCTGAAGTTACTGAAGCAAATGGAACCAAACTTTACAGGAATGATGTATGGAAGGTCCTTTACTTAGTTTGCCGAAATTTTTTCGATCCCTATGTTCTGCGCTGGCGGCCATGTTTTTTCGTGGATCGAAAAAATTTCGGCAAACTAAGTAAAGGACCTTCAATACATCATTCCTGTAAAGTTTGGTTCAATTTACTTCAGTAGCTTCAGAGGGGATAGCAAATATATGCTTTTCCCCATAGGGTCCAATGTTAAATCTAAGTTCAGCGCTGGTGGCCATGTTTTTTGGTGGATCCGAAAACTTAGTAAAGGACCTTCTATACATCATTCCTGTAAAGTTTGGTTCAAATTGGTCCTGTGGTTTCAGAGGAGATAGCAAAAATGTGAAAAGTTTACGGACGACGACGGACGACGGACGCCGAGTGATGAGAAAGCTCACATGGCCTTTGGCCAGGTGAGGTAAAAATTGGGCAGGGGTTCCCCTTATAATCAAGGTAATACATATTGCTGAAATTAAAACATTCAGCCCAGATTTCAAATAAAAATTCAAGAATTTGGGCAGAGGTTCCCCTTTAAATCAATAAGGCCAATGTAAAAACTATGTTCCAGATGGTTGTCATCTTGGATGAGGTACAGACCTGCCAGATACATTTTTGGATGGGACCACCTTAGCACCATTGTGGGAGTTTGGTTCTAATTGGACTAGTAGTTTCTGAGAAGAGGATCTTTGAATGTATATTCCATAAGGTCTAATGTTAAAACTATGTTCCCGCTGGCAGCCATCTTGGATGAGGTATGGACTTGCCAGATACCTTTTTAGGAAGGGACCATATAAGGGCCATTTGTGACTAAGTTTGGTTATAATTGGACTTGTAGTTTCTGAGAAGATCTTTGAATGTCTTTTCCATAGGGTCCACTGTTAAAACTATGTTCCGCTGGCGGCCATCTTGGATGAGGTACAGATCTTCCGGATACCTTTTTGGATGGGACTAGCTAAGGACCAATTTGGCTTAGTTTAGTTTTAATTGGACAAGTAGTTTCTGAGAAGAAGATCTTTGAATGTCTTTTCCGTAGCTAGTCCCATCCTTTTTGGATGGGACTAGCTAAGGACCAATTTGGCTTAGTTTAGTTTTAATTGGACAAGTAGTTTCTGAGAAGAAGATCTTTGAATGTCTTTTCCGTAGGGTCTAATGTTAAAACTATGTTCCCCGCTGGCGGCCATCTTGGATTAGGTACGGACCTGTCGGATACCTTTTTGGAAGGGACCATTGTGACTAAGATTGGTTATAATTGGACTGGTAGTTTCTGAGAAGATTTTTGAATGTCTTTCCTCTAGGGTCAAATGTTTAAACTATGTTCCCCGCTGGTGACCATCTTGGATTAGGTACGGACCTGCCGGATACCTTTTTTTAAAGGGGACCACCAAAGGACTATTGTGACCAAGTTTGGTTCCAATTGACCCAGGGGTTTCAGAGAAGAAGATCTTTGAATGAAAAGTTTACGACGGACGACGGACGCCAAATGATGGCAATAGCTCACCCTGGCATAGCCAGGTGAGCTAAAAGGAAAACAGCGAGAGGATACCTTTAGTTCTTACTTACCATTCTCACAATGTCGTTTTACAGAAAATATTAGTACAGAATTTCAAAAAAAAAATATTATATATATTAATGAAGATCCACTGATGCCTGAAATATTTCTATGTTTGCTAACTACAGTCAATCCCAAAGGCAAAAGTTTGAGAGATCACTTAGTGTCCAGCAAAATCAAGTCCGTCCAGACAAGGAACAACAAGTCATAGAGGGGAACACAACGTTGTGTTCGCAAGATCTGACGAACTTGTCCCTTCACTATGGTGATCCAATTTTTGTGACAAATTTGAATTGATTCTGTCCTGGCATCTCTTAGAACTCGACCGGACAATTTTTTTCAGACCAGTAACAATATGTCATCCCGAGTCCGTCTGGGGCGACATAATTCTATGAAATCTAACGCATTTATGTATAATGTGCAAATTGTACCGGAATCACTTTTGACAAAAGTGGCAATATCTCACAGCTAAATGAAAGTGACAATAAAAGTCCGAAACGATCAAAGGAAGAGACCAGTAAGGAAAATCCGTATAACATTCGACTAAATCAGGGAAACACAATCCAACACAGAAAATTTTTGGCAAGCCGTCATATTCCCGACTTGGAACGGGCATTTTATAAATAAAATGGTGGGTTAAACCAGGTTTAATGATGCATCAACCTCCCGCTTGTATGACGACTAACTATAGCTTCTGTGTGCCCAGATTGTGTAAAATGTCAAAGCCATAATATTGTCAGGGGGCACTTCACTATTTCAATACGCCAATATTTGACAGACCACGAAAATAGTACTATAAAAAATAGTGCCTTATAATTTGTAGTGACTCCAGCCAATTGATACATGTTATAATCAGCAAGATCATAGAATATTTCCAGATGAACGACAGAGAGCAAAGAACAGTTAAAAAACATGATTAAGTTGCGTAACAAGCTAGAACGGATAGAATGAAATACGACCAAATACCGAAAATTCTCTGTTGCGACTATGTACAAAATCAATTCAATTATATTTTCTTATTTGACATATTTTTGAAATCCCGGAATTTAACATAAGAGTCAATGGGAGGGCGAATAAGTGGTGTGCCTCCTGTCATAACCTATAGATTTTTTCTGACATAGGTAAAATGTTTTTGTCGTTCGATGTACAAGCCTAGTGTCATACAGGTAAAATGCTTTTGTCGCTCGGTGCACAAATCACACTGGAGTGGCAAGAAGAGAAATATAAAGAAAGAAGCCAAAACTTAAACAAAACCGTCTTCAATAAAATTGGAAATAGGAATTGAATATTTATCAATCAAATCTGGATATCGTCCAATAAATTTCTTCAGAAAAACTATTAATCTGCATTTCTCGAAGCCCTGATTTAAAAGTTTACGAATTAAACATCTGTGTCGTTTCAAAAAATCTTGATAGTGACTACATGCTCTAGCGTAACGGATTAATTGAGAAATATATACTCCATACGATGGGGAAGACGGAATGTTACTGTCGAGGTGTGGAAAGTTTACAATATCAAAATTGAAATCGTCTCTTTTGTCATAAATTCGTGTGCTAAGGTTGCCACTGTCGCCAAACTCCAAAAGTAAATCTAAAAACGAAACAGAATGGTCAGTGTCTGTAGTCTCCTTTATTTCAAGTTCTGGGGATATAGTAATGGAATATAGTCGGCAAATTTACTATTATTAAGTGACAAGACATCATCAATATATCTGTATGAGTAATTAAAGGATCTAGCCTCTTTAATTTTATTTTGTTTGACCAAATTTTGCAAAAATTCTGTTTCGTAAGTGAACAAAAACAGGTCGGCTAAGAGAGGAGCACAATTCGTTCCCATTGGAATGCCGGCTGTCTGTTGGAATATCTTGCCCCCGAACTGGACAAATATGTTGTCGATGAGAAATTCCAGCATGCTGATCACCTGTTCTTCAGTGTAGTATCTTGTATTACCCTTTGGTACTTTGTTGGTAAAATATGTAGATGTATATGCTAAGGCTACATATTTAAAGCTTTGTACTTTTTTGTCAGTAAATGCGTTCTTGATAAGATCTATCAAACGACTTTTCAATTGTGAATGGGAAAGAGTAGTATAGAGTGTAGAAAAATCGAATGTTTTCAACGAGTGGAATTTTGAAAGTGACCGGGTTTTCAAGTTGTTCAGAAGATCTTTAGAATTTTTTGAGTAACTAAGACATAAATAGTTTCAAAAAGCGAGAACTCATAAGCTAAATATGATAAACAGTAACCTTTTTTTGAAGATACAAATTTTAATTACACGAGTTAACACTAAGGGATGCAGATTTTCTTTACATGTTAAGTGAACAGCAATTTGATGTAGCAAGTAAAAATGACAGGTGTATTAACACGGAGCAGTTAAGCAGCTCATGTTGTATTTTAAAACTGTTTTTCGGCTTGTATATATTTTATATTAGAAAAACAACTAGTTATGTTAAATCCTAGGGAGTTACATCAACGAAACATGGAAAAGTAGCAGCATTTATCGATGTCACATTTGGGCAATACTGAGGAACTTACTGTTACATATGCCAGTTACGGGCATCTCAAAAGAATAACCAGTTCCAAGTTACGGGCATCCTATTTTACAGTTACGGGCATCATCGCTAATTTTTGTTTCTTGATTTGATAAGCCAAATGCGAGTGATGCCTTGTTCAAATTGACGTAGTCGTTGCGTATGATACTGACGGATACTACAAATGCATTTTGTGCTAAAGTTTATGAAATAAATAAAAGCATTTATTGAAAACACCAAAATCATCATCCGCCATGTTGGGCTGACCGTAACTGCAGTTACGGGCATCGGCCAACCCCCAGTGAAAAATGCTTAAACTGTCCATACGCTCGTACATGGTATGGTGTACTTGTGCGTGAGAGAATTTCTCATATGGATATACTATTGATACTTTCAAATTTTGGCAATTATTTTTGTAATTTTCGAAATCCAGACCAACTGTTTTAAGTGCCCACATCTCACTATTTTATAACGCCAAGTTTTCTTACATTCGACTTGATGAGTGCCTTGTGTTTGTCTGTGTGTTGTAGTTGTCCACTAGCTTAAGACACTAGTGCTTTTGTCGGGCAAAGGATGACAGTGATTGTAAGAGCACTTTGCCAGTTTAATTGATGTTTGTTGACAATCCCGCACTCATGACCAAGAAAGACATGGATGTAGCGTTGCTCGACAATTAGCAAAGAATTCCACTTAAACCGGTGCTAGGGGCCGTCTTGAACTTACTATGAGGTATGAGCAAAGCTCATTTTTGAAGACCTCATGGTGACTTCAAGATGAAGAACAAAAATAAAAGCGTTGTTCCTTTGCTTGTTTTTTACCATGTATTTGTAGAGACTTTGTCTCTTGTGCATTTACTCCATATCCTTTTATTCACCACTCAAAGATCGAAGATGGATTTTTTCACATTTAATAAAAGTATTCTAATTGTGCAGCTACATGACTACAAGTATACGTGTGAAAAAAATTCTAGAATCCATTCTTTTTAGACATTTATTTCTCAACATGTAGATATTAAACCGTAGATCTCAATTCGAATTTTTATTAATTTCAGGAAAATCTTGCAAATGGAAGTATTCCAAATAGTCAAAACCAGGGAAATGTTGGTAATGGATTCATTCCGAATAGTCAGTACAAAGAGAGTGATGAAGAGTCTGAATCGAACAGAACGACACCTGACATAACACACCAACCCAAAGGACCTCTATCAGGAATACTTAGAAAACAATCAGTTGTGTTGGGGAAATTAGAAGAAAACAGTGAAAGAGAAAAAGTGAGAACTGAAAATTTTGATGAATGGCATGAAGCAGTTTTTATTATGAACCGTGTGTTTTTACTAATTACGTGCTTGCTGCTTTGCTACCCTTAATAATATTTCTTGCTCAATTGACCAATGAATATTAATTAAAAAGCTTTTCTTTTGCAGCATCAAATATTTCTCATAGAAAAAAATCATAGCTCTACATATCGATCACAAATCAACAAGAGGAGTTAAAGATATCCATTATCGAAAAACTGTTTACTTAATGGTGAAATGATATTAACATCGGTTAAATGACTGAGTATAACACAAATGCAAGCGTTTAGTATGATGTTAAAGTAAATTTTGTATGTTCATTTTTTTATTTCGGCTGTGCTAGTTATTTTGTTATTCGAGTATTTTTTTAACATTGTTTTCTTTAAACGGCAAGTATGGTATTGTACGGTCTTCTACGACATTTGCAGTCGGCGGCAAATAATGAAATTTAAACATAATTTTTCTTGAAGAACTGCAATGAAACCTGGGTTCGAATATTGAAGTATAAAAAAGACGAAATTGAATTTTTTCCACTATTTTTTGTATCATTTACCTTCTGAGGTCGATCGACCCAAACAGTAGGACTTCTTTTTCTCTGACTTTGATTACGTTTTTGAAATATTATATAGCTGTATGAATATACGTGTTAAAAGCTGTAGAAACTCTACCTTTAAAGACCAACCAACCATTCAAGGTATTTGGGACAATTTTCAAGGATAAAAAATATAGGTCACCGAATCCGTTTTGTTGCTATAGCGCCGTAAAAAGTAGCTAATTCCTGCAGATGGAGAAATGACCAGGTTAACTTCAAACCCTTGCCATTTCGATAATAATAGTTGAAATTGCAAACGGATTTCAGTATTATACTCCGGGAAGTCTATAGATTTCAATTCTGTGAAAGAACAAACTTTTAAATGAAAGATTTGATGATTACTTCAACGTTTAATTACTTTCCTGTGCAAAATATTAGACATTTTTGTTATCTTTTCAATTAAATTTTGAAATTTCTACTGTTGATTTCTTCCTCATATTTTCAGAGTATGTAAAGTTGTTTGTATTAATTAGAAAAAGGCAATAACAACAATAGGTCACCGAACTCATAAGAAAGATATAATGGAATATAACGACAAAAATTCGCTTTTTCTGGCCTTACTTCGCTTGATTTTTTTTCTTTCAATGAAGATGACGTCACAGTAATAGACGTCGAAAGTTAGAGTATCGATATTGAACACCGACGCAATAATCTAAGGGCCTGTTCACACTGGAAATAATCCGGATTAAGTTCATCTGCATTAATTTAATCCAGAACGTCACGTTTACATTGACCAGTTTTTAGTTGAAATACACCTAGCGTTGTGGATTAAGTTGATCCGAATTTACTTTTGCAGTGTGAATGTAATTTAGATTAAGCCGTTTTTACCTGAGTTAATCCAGATTAACTTTTGTAGTGTGAACAGGCCCTAAAAATCAATTATTTTTGTACGCAAGTTTACTCTATAGACACTTTCTGATTAATAAGCGTGATTTGGGAATAAAAGAAAAGAAAAAAAGAAGGTGCTACCTTTCCTGTGTTGTCTTGGATATTCTTTTTGTAATCTTCATGGGAATACTCAAGATGTAAAAGCGGTTGAATCAACTATTTTATTCCGCCGAAATTTGGGATTTACCATCTCTTTATCGGGGGACCAGAATTTACATTGTATTTTTGGGGATGGAGCAGTATATGTTCTTGATAATTCTTGATTTGAAAGTTATTATCTCGGGATTTTCCCTTTTGACTCATTACTTTCTAATGTACATTACCGGCATTACTATTTATGAAGATGTTGTTCCTTTAATGTCAGACCTGTAATATACTTCATAAGCTCGATTTTATCATTTTTGTCCTTTGATAAAACAATTAAAAAATGAAAATATTTGTTTCCATCCCCGCTAAGTAAAAATATTTTTAGCCAAAAAAAATATGCTCTCCCATTTTGCTAAACTGAACATCCAAAGACCCAGACTTAAATAAAGGACTTTTAAGTTAGGGGCTTTTGTGTAGAAGGAGGTGGAAAGGGGTCTTTTATCCTTTACATCCTCCCCCGCTTTTTTCAGTACAAGCCCTAGTAAAATTTAATATTAGGTATTATAGATCCTGAGATTGTTTAAAATATCCATCGATCAATTTAACGGTATTGGTGACGAAATAGTCAACCCGAAAAACGTGCCGTCACTTTATTCTTCAAAAATATGACGAATCAATCTAAACACAACATGACAACCAAGACCAAAACATGTATTATTAGTTACTAACATTCTAAAACAATTTAAAAATTTTCAAATTCTGAAACAACGGCAGTAGAATACCGAAGGAACAAGGGAAGCGAAAACCACAAAAATAGATATTCAAAGACATGGCAAAAACGGCAACAGAGAAAAACAAAGACAAAACAAGGACGTGAGATAGGTACAATGCACGGAAATAAAAAAACGACACCAAAAACTAAAGCTATCATAGTGTGAGCTCCCATGAAAACCGGGAGTGACATCAGGTGCTCCGGAAGGGTAAGCATATCCTAATCCGCTAGCGGCACCCGTCACACTATCAGTGAGTCAATCCAGGGTTGAGTCAAAACCGGTTATGTCAAATCCATGAAAACGTGAAATCTAGCTGAAAATGTCCGTTTTCATTTGGGACACAGACACGTCATATCTGTCAATGATGTCATGGAGACAGCAATAAAATTTCTGAAGGGATGAAAGCATCAAACGCTGAACAAATCCCTGACTAAGCAACTTTTGGGACAGTGTTTTTGCTGTATTCAAAAAATTACTGTATAAACTACATGCGCAACAGTAACGAATCAACTGTGAAATGTACACTCCATAGGATGGAGAGGTAGGTATATGGCTGCTCAGAAAGGGAAAATTCACAATTGGGAAATTAAAATCATCACGTTTGTCATATAGCTTAGATTTTAAATGTCCATCTTCATCAATGTATATAAACAGATCTAAGTACGAAGCTGAAGTAGGTGTGACAGTAGTCTCTTTAATTTCAAGCTCATTGGAATAGATCTGGTGTAAATATTCCTTGAATTTTGGATTATTAAGAGAAAATACATCGTCTAAGTAGCGAAAGCTAAAATCAAAGGACTGGGCTAAATATTTTTGTTTTTTCTGTGTTAACCCTTGTAAAAACTTGGCCTCATAGAGGTCAGCTAAAAGCGGCGCACAGTTAGTTCCAATAGGAATCCCGATTATCTATTGAAAAACTCGATCTCCAAATTCATCAAAATATTATCTATTAAAAATTCCAACATCTTGATTACGTCATTTTCCATGTACTTCTTGTTTGACTCAGTGTGGTTCTTTACAAAATATGTTTTGTCTTTCCCTACTACTAAGTAAGTGTATTTGCGTTCTCCGTTTTTAGTGCAGAAACACCGTTTTTAGTGTATCAAATCAGAAATTATTGTTTTCAATTTTTTTGTGTTTTTTTTTGGGGGGGGGTGTAATAATATATGTTATATTTCATTCATAATTGCAGATATAGAACCCGTTTGGGTTATGGCAATAAAAACATATACATGTATTGAACCAAAACATAATGAAATAAACAAATAAAAGGAAGATATGATTATATCAGCTAAGGGCTTCCTTTCCTAAGTCCTAATAAATGTCTAAAAATAGAAAAGTGGGCATAAAGAATTGTAAGATCCGCATAAAAATTCCCAGGCCCTTCCGAAATAAAATAATGTGCACGTATCCCTATAATGGTCTTTGATATCATTATTGCACCATTGCATAAATATTTATTGACATTTCATATCTGCATACCGGCTTTTTGCAACTGAGCCGATTTGCAATTCATTTGCGCAATTTTTTTATTTATTTGTGCCGATATTTTTCATTCATGTGTGCCGATTATTTCTTTCATTTGCGCTGATTTTTACTTGTTAATTTCGTGTCAAATACAGGTATTTTTGTCATTTTGTTCACACTAAAAAAATCAGCACAAATGTCATACGCCCTACTTACGGCACAATCGAAACCATACCAATTGTCAAGTACGAAATCTAGACTATTGCGGTTTACATTTGATTGTCTTTTTTTTTTGGAAGTTTTTTGTTTGTTTGTTCGTTTTTATTTTGGTTTATATTGGATTAACGCCACTTTCAGCAGTATTTCAGCTATATCGTGACGGTCGGTTTTAGTAGTGTAGGAAGCCGGAGTACTCGTAGCTATAGAGAGCCACCGACCTTGGGCAATTTACATTTTTAAGTGATTTGAACCCTGTCGAAATATATGAAAAGTGTTTAATGTGCTATGGGTCGTTCCCTGAGACCATTCTTGCAAATGGTGTAAGAGCCGAAAATTGAGTCCATGAAATTTTTTACCTCGACTGGGAATCGAAGCAAAGACCCTTCGTTCCGAGATCCGACACTGGTTTATGAGATAAAGGTATCGTAATTTCACAAATTATATCAATTATAGGACTCTATGAAGAATAATTTGTATATTTGATGGATGGTTGGCGGCTCGCACAATAACACAGGAATATTACCAATTCTTTTTATGTCTACAAAAGTAAACGGTGTTTAATGTTTGTTATTCATGCATTTGTTTGTAATAAACATTTAATGTTTTATGATAATAAAGAATTTGAATTTTAATTAAATATTGTTCCACTTTATTTAGATATAACTTATATTTTTGTTATTTGAATACTTTTTTTATTTCAAAATTATTCTAACTTTTCATCACCAACGTAGTTATTTAATTGCACTCTG
>MJUU01073756.1:163970-203055 GCA_002080025.1 Modiolus philippinarum | reverse complement strand
TCTCACCTATAGCACACATCACTACCCTAGGGAACTCGCCACAACTGCACACATCACTAGCCTAAGGATTTCTCCCATATAGCACAAATCACTGACATAGGGAACTCTCCCTATAGCAGACATGACTAGCCTAAGGAACTCTCTGTAAAGCACACATCACTATCCTAGGGAACTCTCCAATAGCACACATCACTAGCCTAGGGAACTCTTCCCTAAAGCTTACATCACTAGCCTAGGGAACTCTCACATAGAGAACACATCACTAGCCTAGGGAACTCACCACAACTGCACACATCACTAGCCTAAGGATTTCTCCCATATAGCACATCACTAGCCTAGGGAACTCTCCCTATAGCACACATCACTAGCCTAAGGAACTCTGTAAAGCACACATCACTATCCTAGGGAACTCTCCAATAGCAAACATCACTAGCCTAGGGAACTCTCACCTATAGAACACATCACTAGCCTAGAGAACTCTCCCTATAGCACATATCACTAGCCTAAGGAACTCTCTGTAAAGCACACATCACTAGCCTAGGGAACTCTCCACTATAGCACACATCACTAGCCTAAGGAACTATTCCTAAAGGACACATCACTACCCTAAGGATCTCTCCGCTGTAGCACACATCACTAGCCTAAGGAACTCCCACTATAGCACACATCACTAGCCTAAAGATTTCTCCCATATAGCACAAATCACTAGCCTAGGGAACTCTGCACTATAGCACACATCACTAGCCTAAGGAAGTCTCCTTTTAGCACACATCACTAGCCTAAGGAACTCTCACCTATAGCACACATCACTAGCCTAAGGAACTCGCCACAACTGCACGCATCACTAGCCTAAGGAACTCTCCCCTTGAGCACACATCACCAGCCTAAGGAACTCTCAACTATAGAACACATCACCAGCCTAGGGAAACTCTCACCTATAGCACAGATCAATAGACTAGGGAACTCTCCCCTATAGCACACATCACTGGCCTAGGGAACTCTATAAAAAGCACGCATCACTAGTCTAAGGAAGTCTCCCTTTTAGCACACATCACTAGCCTAAGGAACTCTCACCTATAGCACACATCACTAGCCTAGGGAACTCGCCACAACTGCACGCATCACTAGCCTAAGGAACTCTCCCCTTGAGCACACATCACTAGCCTAAGGAACTCTCAACTATAGAACACATCACTAGCCTAGGGAACTCTCACCTATAGCACAGATCAATAGACTAGGGAACTCTCCCTATAGCACATATCACTAGCCTAAGGAACTCTCTGTAAAGCACACATCAGTAGCCTAGGAAACTCTCCAGTAGCACACATCACCAACCTAGGGAACTCTCACCTATAGCACACATCACTACCCTAGGGAACTCGCCACAACTGCACACATCACTAGCCTAGGGAACTCTCACCTATAGCACACATCACTAGCCTAGGGAACTCTCCACTATAGCACACAACCATAACCTAAGGAACTCTCTGTAAAGCACACATCACTATCCTAGGGAACTATCCAATAGCAAACATCACTAGCCTAGGGAACTCTTCCCTAAAGCAAACATCACTAGCCTGGGGAACTCTCACCTATAGCACACATCATAAGCCTAGGGAACTCGCCACAACTGCACGCATCACTAGCCTAAGGAACTCTCCCTTTAGCACACATCACTAGCCTAAGGAACTCTCAACTTTAGCACACATCACTAGCCTAGGGAACTCTCGCCTACAGCACAGATCAATACACTAGGGAACTCTCCCCTATAGCACACATCACTGGCCTAGGGAACTCTGTATAAAGCACGCATCACTAGCCTAACGAACTCTCCCCTTTAGCACACATCACTAGCCTAAGGAACTCTCACTTATAGCACACATCACTAGCCTAAAGAACTCTTCTCTAAAGCACACATCACTAGCCTAGGGAACTCTCACCTATAGCACACATCACTAGCCAAGGGAACTCGCCACAACTGCACACATCACTAGCAAAAGGATTTCTCCCATACAGCACACATCACTAGCCTAGGGAACTCTCCCTATAGCAGACACGACTAGCCTAAGGAACTCTCTGTAAACCACACATCACTATCCTAGGGAACTATCCAAAAGCACACATCACTAGCCTAGGTAACTCTCCCTATAGCACATATCACTAGCCTAAGGAAATCTCTGTAAAGCACACATCACTAGCCTAGGGAACTCTACAATAGCACACATCACTAGCCTAGGGAACTCGCACCTATAGCACACATCACTACCCTAGGGAACTCGCCACAACTGCACACATCACTAGCCTAGGGAAGTCTCACCTATAGCACACATCACTAGCCTAGAGAACTCTCCACTATAGCACACATCACTAGCCTAAGGAACTCTCAACTATAGCACACATCACTAGCCTAGGGAACTCTCACCTATAGCACAGATCAATAGACTAGGGAACTCTCCCCTATAGCACACATCACTAGCCTAGGGAACTCTATATAAAGCATGCATCACTAGCCTAAGGAACTCTCCCCTTTAGCACACATCACTAGCCTAAGGAACTATCCCTAAAGGACACATCACTACCCTAAGGATCTCTCCGCTGTAGCACACATCACTAGCCTAAGGAAGTCTCCCTTTTAGCACACATCACTAGCCTAAGGAACTCTCACCTATAGCACACATCACTAGCCTAGCGAACTCGCCACAACTGCAGGCATTACTAGCCTAAGGAACTCTCCCCTTTAGCACACATCATTAGCCTAACGAACTCTCCCCTTTAGCACACATCACTAGCCTAAGGAACTCTCACTTATAGAAAATTTATAAAAATTATATTATTTGTATATGTGTTTTACGTGAATTGATAAAGTTTATTCTGATTTCATAGTATTTCTAACAATCTGATTGGCTGATACTGTCCTAATTAATTTCTGTATTGAGTCAATTTGAATTACTTCCCCTTACTTAACTGACCTAATTAAAAAAAAACTTGATTTTGGTTACATCCCTTGGTATTTCTAAGAGTTGGCCTGTCACTAACAATCTATGTAATGAAAAAGCATGTTAAAACTCTGTGCCATAGTAATTACCAGTTCTCGTTAACATGGAGATTTATACATATTTGAAGGGTGCGAAACTTCCTGATGTTTCTTTTCCCTATGCTATTTGCTGTTTGTTGAATTCATGGAGAGTCATGATGATGATGGTCATTTATTTCGAAATTTGCAATGATTTAACATGATTCCTGGATTTGTACATTCTGCCAATGATAAATTTACATGCATGGGCCATGTTAAGAAACCATGCGCAAACCTAATTCAAGATTTATTAGGAATCACAAAAATAATTGTTACATGGTGTGGATTGTCCTTCTTTGGGAATCGGGATAAATTCGTTACAGTGTTGAATTGTCCTTATACATGATTTATCGGATTAGAAAAATTCATATTGGGTGAGGCTTATTTTTTGAAATTTTATAGCATAAGGGGAAACAACTCCTATAAAAATCAATGTATAAAGACAAAAAATACTACATGTACATTCTCTTCATTTTAGCTTGCTGGTTTCTGTCAGCCAGTAGACAGTGAGATCATTTCAAAGATCCACCAATTAGTCACCCAGGATGGTGTAAGGAATATAGATGACTTGAAAAGGCATTTAGCCATTTTTGTAAAAAGAGATTTGTGCCCTGGGCAGACAATAAGTCTACAACAGAAGATTTTATCCTGATGACAAGGCTTTGAAAAATCACCTTGACAGAGCCTTAGCAAGCAAAAGGTTAGAGGTTATTACCATAGACAATTATATTTACAAAAAATCTTCAAAACAAAAACCTTCCTACCATAAGACTGGTGGATTGGAAATTTTATAACAACAATATCTGGCAAGTCTATGACTCATAAAAAATCTGCAATTTCAGGGCCATTTAGCCCCTCATGCCTTTGGAACATAAGAGTTATCTAAAATCTGATGGTTAAACGTTTCTATAAGAATCAATTACAAAATAAAAGAAAATGTGTCCATGGAACATGGATGCCCCGCCTTACAGATAGATCGGCAAACACGAAGTAGATAAGTGAAAGATTTGAAAAGGGGAGACATGGTACAATTTGTCATACCAAAGCTTAAATCCCAAATATCAAATCATTTCTGAGAGCTGAGAAATCTTTGACAAAAAGTTCGGATGTATGTAGGGATGGAAGGACAGACATTAAACTTAATACCCCCGTCGCCTAACGACAGGGGGCATATAAACATCAACATAATCAGATTTAGCATTTTTGAGAATCACCCCTTTTCAATCCCATTCATCTCCTGAACAGAACATACCACATGAAACTGATGACATAACCCAGATTAGAAATTTCATCTGGAACACACACAAAGATACCCAATCATATTCTGATAAATAGACCAGAGGCTCCCAGGAGCCTTTATCGCTCACCTGGCTTTCAGTTGCCACAATCAAGGTAACAATGTAAGTTATACAGTTGATCTTCAGTTTCTCAAACTTTCATAGGTCAAACACCTCCAATATCTTGAACTGTTTTTAAAGTCTGATCATGTTTTATTATATTTCTTTGTTGGGCTTTTTTGATAAAAAATGTTCTTGCTAAGGACCACTTTTGACACCAATTTTGAAGTCGAGACGTCATTTTGTAAATGGCAGTCAACAATCAATTTTAAACATCGGCTTTGAAGTCGCAACATCTATATCTATTTGGAAATCAAATTTCTTTGAAATCGGACGATGTTGAATTTTCCCGCCTTTTTTGGCGGCCATTTAGAAAATGGCAGTCAACGAATAATTTTCAACATCGGTTTTGAAGTCGCAACATCAATATCTACATGGAAACCAAATTTCATTGAAATCGGACAATGTTGAATTTTCCCGCCTTTTTTTTTGGTTAGTATTGGCCCAGTAGTTTCAGAGGAGAAGATTTTTGAATAAAAGTTAACGGACGGACGGACGGACGACGAGTGATGACAAAAGCTCACATGGCCTTTGGCCAGGTGAGCTAAAAAACCTTATTAGCATTAAAAAAACAGGACAGGTTAAAATACCAAAAACCAACCCTAGTCATTTTTTGGTGAGGATTGAACAACTGGAACTAATCATTGACCTTAAAAAAAGAGCCTATAGATGATTTCTCCACAGCTGCGGACAGGAGTAACATACTATTATAGACCTCAAATTTCTAGATGTATTCAAAGTCTCACAGCTCATACATAATTAGATAACTTTTCACATCTTTTTAAAGATACTCAAAAATTGATCAGGAAAACTTGGAAATGTTGGTGGACGAATGGAAGAAGAAAAACCCTGAAGACAAGTTTTTTTTTAGAACATCGTAAGTAAAATTGTATCAAGTGTTGACATGCAGTACACCTAGTAGAAATCACAAAAGATTCTATGTAATTAATATTCTATTTCAAATTCATGCCTTATTAAATGAAAACGAGAAATAAGAAATAAAAGACGATAAACAAGTTATCTGAATTTTGAAAGCTGGAATATTGTAAAATATCATCCCGCTCTCCAGGATATTATAGGAATAAAAGTAATTTTGTAGGAGTTTATCGATGTGCAAACTAATTAAAGTCCAAAGGACTTTATGTAGAGTTTGTGAGTGAAAGGCCGCGTTTACACATCCATAAACTCCTCCAAAATTACTTTTATTGCTTATAATTCCAATCCTTTGAACTTTGAACTTTGAACAATGTTGTCACTGATTTTCACGTCACCATTTACTGCACTATTTCATGTCGTAGTGTATCAATGGGAAAGAAAAGTTTATCGAGAAATAACTTTTTTGTTGTTCATGACGTTGACCAATGAAATTAGATGTTGCATTAGCAATTGGAATTATGAAGCTTTTACTTCATATTCTGGCTCACGGGATGATATTTTGCGATATACAGATGTCAAAATCCAGATAACATATACTTTTAGGTAACACAGTACAGTATATGACGATAGCAATTCCTTGTTAATTCACAAATAATCCTAATACTTGAAAGGTTTGTGGATATGTGAAGGTTAATAACCCCATGTATTAACTCCAGAAAATGCACAACTTTTGTCTTTTAATTGCACACTTAAATTTTCAGATACAAAGAAGTGAGTGAAAAGACTGAGTTTCTGTTTGTGTATCAAAATCAATGGCAAGAGAAGCTACTTACCATTTATGGCAATGACATCGCAATCATGGATGTAACATACAAGACATCAAATTACAGTCTTCATGCACTCTTTTTCATCTGTGTTCAAACAAATGTTGGTCATTCCATTGTGGGCTCCTTTGTAACATCATCAGAAAGCCAAGCATCAATTGAAGAGGCTCTAAGAATTTATTCTTCCTGGAATAAGACATGGAGACCTACCTACTTCATGACTGACTTTGATGAGAGGGAGATCAATGCCATAGAAAACATATTTGATGGTAACAAATCTACCTACAAAATTAAATACATGTTATATATCTTATATATTTATACCTGTAAAAAGAAATTTAAATATATTAAGAAACAGAACAAACATAATTTACCAAAATTTACCTAGGAAACTTAATTAATACACCTGTGAAATGCAAAACACTGTCTCTTACTATTCAAATGAAATACAAAACGTTCAAGTTTTTAAAACATCTTTTCCCATAAATGACTTTATGTATATATATAATAAATAAACAAAATATAATTTCATTTTCCTGATGAAATTATGGGATAGTCAAATGCCAAGGTCAAGGTCATGAGGTCAAATATTTTGGTACTAGCTGAAGAGTCTTCCCACAAGGAATACATATGCAAAATATGAAATCAATATCACTTACTATTCAAAAGATATACGCAATGTTCAAGATTCACATGCCAAGGTCAAGGTCACAAGGTCAAATATTCTGGTTCGAACTAAAATGACTTACCACATAGATGCATAAGCAAAATATGAAAGCCATATCACTGACAAAAACCAATGTTACAATTATTTATTATTTTTTCAAAAAGTCTATCGCATGCCAAGGTCATGGTCTTCATTTTACAGGTTGTTTAGTGTATCTATGTGCATTCCATAGAGAACAGGCATGGATAAGATGGACAAGAGAAACAAAAAACGGTGTTGGTGTACATCAGGATGAAATTCTAAAATTGTATGTATTGGTTTACATTTGTTTTATGATAGAATTAAACCCTGTTTAATGTATAAACTCCAAGATCTCACTCACAAACTAAATAAAATTGAATGACTTAAAAAGTCTGTTCGATTGGAGTAAACAAGATCTTTATTTGCAGCACTATATTTTCGAGGAGCATATTAACGGGCAAACAAAAATATCGAAAAATATTTCTCATGTTATTGATGACACTGACCAATGAAAATGAATGTTACAATTAATTTGGAATTATTACAGTGTGTGTTTCAATGTTTTGTAAAAACTAAAGTAATAGATAGCTACAATCTTTTTCAGGATCAGAGGGGTAAATCATACATTTAACTGTCACTAACAGTTTTCCAGCTACACATTAGTTGAGCCAGATAACAGATGTTGGCGACAGTAAAATTAAGAGAAAATCATACTGTATTTTTGATCTGAAGGGGTAAATCGTAGATTTTACTGTCGTAAACAGAGTTTTCCGGCAACGCATTAGCGGAGACAGAAAACGGACGTTTGCGACAGTAAAATCTTATATTTACCCCTGAAGATCCTAAAATACAGTTTGGTTATCTCTATTCTAATGCAGAATCGAAAACAACGTTTTAAATCAATTTTAAAATCACAGTAGGTTAGGTGTGCGTCTGCGCAGTTACAATGCTAATGGTTGCTACGGTAAAACAGGGATTTTTACCCCATGAAAATTTTGAAAAATCCAATCAAAATTAATATTACAAACCTAAGTGCATAAGAATCTTAGATTTATCCATGAGATCCTAAATTACAGTTTGGTTATCTCTTTTCTAATGCAAATTGGATAAAAAGAACATTTAAAATCGATTTCAAAAATGCAGTAAAATAAGTATGGTCATATACATATGCATCAGTGACTTGTGTTTTTAATCACAGTTCTAAATCCTTTAAAAATAACCTTTCTGAGTTCAGATTTGATGAAGCTGGTGTCTTGCTACTGCAAATTTCTTGAGGCTTAAAAAAATAATAATAAATGCTTCAAAAGTTTATGTTAGTATGTGAACTCACTAACCTTGTTCAATTTCAGATTAAGGAGGTTGGCAAATGCATCGAGCATTTCACAATTCGAGGACGCTCTAACAAGTCTTAAAGCAAATGATCACTGGCTTGAAAATACTCGTTTAAGAAATTGGTTTGAAAAGCAGTGGTTGTCTGCAAAAAAGGTAATAAAAATTAACAGCATATTAACACAAGTACAAGTACAAATATTCAAATAGAACTAGAGGCTCAGACACTGAGCCTGTATCGCTCACCTGACAAAATGCTGAACATTTAAGTTTGGTTGAATTTGCTTCAAGGGTTTCAGAGCAGAAGATGAAAATGTGATTTTCCCCATAGGGTCCAATGTTAAACCTAAGTTCCGCGCTGGCGGCCATGTTTTTTGTCGGATCGGAACAACATTTTATAGTAGCAATATAATAGAATAATGAAATAATTGACAATGCTGCAAAATTGTGTTGAGGACAAATCAAAATGACTAAAACACTAATTTTATAAATCCTGTTGATATTTTCTTGTTCATTTGTAGTAAAATATCTATCGTCCATCAGAAATGAAGTTTTGTTGGGTTTTATTTTCCAGAGATGGGCTAAAGTATTCAGAGAGGACAAGTACGATATCCGAATTACAACAACTAATGGATTGGAAAGAAAACATAGAGATTTAAAGAAAAAGTACTTACTCAAATTCAGTGAGGGAAGCATCTCAAGTCTAGTGTCCACAATGATAAATGAGTTCTTCCCAGATACCTATAAAAAGTAAATATCCCAAATGTTATATTTTTGGTATAATTCTGGTAACCATTTACAAATGATCAATAGTTTGATGATCATTTGTGATTGATTACATAATCCCATAGGCTTATAATGTGTGCTATATCTATGACACGTTGCTAGGTAAACTCAATTTGCGACCGTAAAATATAGGATTAAACACCGTTTTAAAGGAATTTATTGGAGTATAAACGGGACCAATTCACTCACAAACAAATAAAAGTCCGAAGGACTTTTATGATATGTTTGTGAGTGACTTGGTCCTGTTTATACCCCTATAAATTCCTTTCAAATGGTGTGTAATCCTTATAATTCTTTTAATTTGATGATAAGTAATTAAATTCTTATTTTTATAATGCCAATCACATGTTTTTGTTCAATTTGATTCACTGTGCGTATGAATTTATAAGGTGAACTTAAATGTAGTTCGGTCAACGTCGTCTATCGAAAAATAAACGACTACAGAAATTGCTACCGGAAGTAAATTCAACCAATAATATCAGCGTATTTCCTATTATGCAAATCATATAAGAATTATTAAGGAGATAACTGTATTGTATTTTAAGCTTTGCGGACGTAAATCGTATATTTTACAGTCGTAAATAAGTTTACCTAGCGACGCGTCAGCGGAACTAGGTAAACGGATAGTTGCGATAGTATAATCAAGATTTATGTCCGCAAAGCTTAAAATACAATACAGTAATATCCAATCTAATGCAATAGCTCGAACATTATTTTTTTTAATCATTTGGATCTAAAAACAGAATTCAGAAAATTCCTTGAAAAGTTACGAAGGTCTTTGACATATAAACAATGTGACGTCACATGGTTTGAAATGCGAAATGTAAATAAAGGGCTACGCAGAGCGCAGCATGACATGATCGCAGCTTAACATAATGCCAAGAAACCTCATACTGAAATTTGAAAATGATCCGTCCACTAGAAACAAAGTTATGCTGGCCACAGACGCCAACGAGGATGCAGACGACTGCGCCATACCATAATACCACCACAAAAATTCTCCAGACTCCACGCTTCAGTTTCTTATAAAATTCAATAAAAAAAAGCTTGAAATACAATACAGCTATATCCTAAGTTTGCTGAGTAATTGATGTGCTTATATCATAGTTCAATGGCATAGCTATTTGTGTATATGTTATAGTTCCCTTGGTTAGTTATATGTACATACTTTATGAATGGTAGACTTCATATATGTTACAGTTCCCATAGGATTATTTTTGAGTGCAAATTGGTAAATATTGATCTTCTTCTACATCTTTTTCCAGCTATCTAAACTACAATGTACAGAGTCTCGATGTATGCAGGAAATACAACGACATTGTACCTGATTTTTTGAGGAACAGGCCAAAGATGCTAGTTGAACACTGCATTCAACGTATTCCACCCATGACATCAATTATTCCATCAACTAGCATCACGATGATATCTGCTGGTATCTTGTCTGTTGAAAGTGTTGACAGTACCAACACCTATACTGTCACCATGCAGGATGAACCCAAGTGTTCATGTCCAGATTGGGATCGCTTCCATTTGCCATGCAAACACATTCTAGCAGTTTTTGAAACAATAAAAGGATGCAGCTGGTCTGACATGCCTGAAAGATACACAACATGCCCTCATTTCAACCTCGATAAAATTGTTTTAGAACAAGTACAAAGAAATCCACAAAATACACAAACAGTCACAGATTTTAGCCAACTGGATTTGGACAGCAGAGTAACAAAAGAAGAAAAAAAATGAAATAGAGCAAGCAATATTAGATGAAAATGAGGACAACAATTTAAAACAAACCAAAATATCAGACACACTGGGAATACTAAAAGATATAAGAAACAACATTTATCTTGTGGATGACGACAGTTTGAATGAGGTCCATTTAAAACTGCTGGCCATTAAACAGTTAACAGACCAAAAAATTCCAACAGAGGCAGGTATTCCGGTAGAGCCTATACAGAAAACACCGAACAATCCAAAGAGGTATACAACATTGCCTCCACGAAAGAAATTTAAAAAGAACCCAAAAAAGCCAAAGATACATGTATTAAAAAAGCAAGTGGAGGAGGCAATCACAATTGATGGCACATATGATATACCAGTACCAATCATAATTGGGGATGAGGACAACACAAATCCACCAGAAATACCAAAAGAAGACATATTTTTATCCCTGAAGCAATAAAAATGATAAATCAATGATTTTGTATTTTCAGTATTCTGCAATGATAGAACCAAAACTTAAAAAACTTAAAGATTTAAAGATATCTTTAAATGAATTGAACCTATCTTCAATTATTGGAAGATAGGTATAATCATTTGAATATATGTTAATTTGGCGTTCCATAGGTCTTTAAATAATTGAAAATAGGTTTAATTCTTTTAAAGATAGGTGCAATTCATTTGAACCTATCTTCAAATCATGAAGGGAATTAAACCTATCATTAATTGAATTAAAGATATCTTTAATTCATTTGAAGATAGGTGCAATTTAATTAAACATATCCTTAATTCATTTGAAAATAGGTGCAATTCAATTGAAGATAGGTGTAATTCATTTAAAGATAGGTTCAATTCATTTGGAGATTAATTTGGCGTTCCATAGAAAATCATCTCAATGACGTTGCGCACGATATTACGTCACTTTATTGCCACGGTCAAGAGAGTGACAAAACTTTAAACTGGGAGAGATTTAATTTCACACCGCAAGCCGACGCTCGCAAATACTGACCGCAGGTATAGAAATATTGTTGATAATTGATTGACAGCGATGTATTTAAATCAATTGATTGAAAGTGCGACCCGGAGAAGATTTTAAATTTGATTGGATAGTTTTATTATTATGCAACCAATCAAATGTAAAATCTAATCAAGACACTACTGTCAATCAGTTATTCTGCATACACGATCTATGTTGTCTGCTGTCAATAAATTAACAATGTGTAATATGTGTATCTTTCTCCGCAGGCAGTCTTTCGGAACGCTTTCCTTCAGAAAATTTTTTTTATTTAAGTATGATTTTACTTAATATGAATATAGATTATCTTCTGTATATTTATATAGTATATATATCGGGGGAAAATCCAACTGCGACCAAATTAAAGAAAATTTAGTAGCCTTATTGTTAACCCTTTCCTTCATGAAAAGGATTCTAAAAGGGCATTTTTTGCAGAAGTAAATAGGACCCAATCTTTACAAAGCTACAGAATTATTGTATTGTAAGTCAAAGTCTTGACACTTGACACAGGCTCATGTTACCTTTGTTATTATGTAAATATTTGTGCCGACTTAAAATAAAGCTTCCTTACTTACTTACCTTACTTATCTCATCCTTCATCTTCTTCCTCCTGTCTGGAGTTAGGGTCATGGGCCCTAGATATGTGCGGAACTGGTCGACCGAGGGGGACTGTCGAAGTTGTGTAGGTATCTGCATGGTTCCCAGTGACTATTGCTAGGGAGAAGAAGGAGAATATGTACACATCTTACCTGATGTAAATGGTTCTTTAGCCAGAGTTGTCCCTTGTCCTTGTGTCTGATGGTATAAAAAGATCTGATGATGGTATGTCCACAAGGTTGTTAATAATTTTGTACACAAGGACTGCCCGGGTCTTTGTGCGTCGTTCTTCAAGTGTTTCCCATCCATTTCTGAGATCATTGATGTTACTGCTGCGGGATCTCGATCGAGCCACTCTTTCGTTGGGTGGATTCTAGCTGTCTATGGGTCCAAAACTGCCCTGGCATACTCGATGACTGGTCTTACCAAAGTAGTTCACTAGTATGCTGTTGCTTTCACTTCTTTGGGACAGGAATGGATGTTAGACCACGAAAAGCTATTGATCTATTAGTCTTGGCAGAGATGTTGTTAATGTGAGTGGACCAGCTTAAATCATTACTTATTGATATTGATATTCCAATTAAGATACTTGCTGATATTGATATTCCAATTAAGATACTTGCTATCAGTTGTAACTTCTAATGTCTGGTTATGAAGAGTATAATCATATCCTATGGTTTTCCCTTTCTTAGTAATATGTATGATGAAACATTTATCGGCATTGAATAATATTTGCCAGGGTTTCTTCCACAATTCAAGATAACTAATATCTGATTGCAATTGGCGTTGATCGGTATTGCTGTTAATGACACGGTAAAATAGGAAATTATCTGCGAACTTCGTCTCATTTGCATTTACTCCATATCCCTTCATTGCTTATCAATGACCATAAGGGACATTTATTTCATCATCTTTTCTATAAACCTAGGGACTCACATGAAATTTTACCTAAAACTCATCAAATACTTATGGTTGCTAAGTAAAATTTTCAAAATTAAATGGTTTTAGAGAGTTTCACGAAATTTACCAAAGTTGGAATCAAGAATTTAGCAATCCTTGTTAAATAGGGGTAGTAACAAAATTACCGAAAAGAGTGGTCAAGAGCCGAAGTCCATGAGACAATGAGACAAATCATGTGGAAACCACCGTGAAAATTGTCGACCCCATTGGTCCTGACTTGGTACAGGAATTTCAAAGGAAACGGTTGGTTAAACCGGTTTTATGGCTAGCCAAACTAGAAAACTGAAAATATCCACATTGTTGCTAGGTAGAATTTCCAAAATGAAGTGTTCTTTGACAATTTCAGGAAATTTTCCGAAATTGGAATCAAAGATTTTTGCAATTCAGTTTAATAATAATATTGAAAATTGGTGTTTTAACAAAAAGAAATTAAAAAAATGTATGGTTGCTAGGTAAAATTTTCAAAATTGAATGGTCTTGGAGTTTCAGGAAATCAGGAAGATTTTTGCTAGATAAAATTCCTATATTAAATGGTCTAAGAGAGTTTCAGACAATTTACCAACATTGCAATTCCATTGTTTAAACAAACAGGACAAAAAAGATGCTAGGAAGAATTTCAAAAATTAAATCAGTGAGCATTAATATGAAAAATTCAATCATAAATTAAAAACCAACTGACCATGACCATGACGTCACAGCACCAAAACATTGCAATTCATGTTATGATGTATCATGTATCAAAGTTTCATCAGGACATCAAATCACCTTCAAGACCTAAGCTAAACCTTGACCAGCAGTTTAATATCAAATATTGACTCCTAACACTACAAGTCAATGACCCATGACGTTGAGGTCATACCATCTGTTTCCTCCAAAAATGTTGCAGTACATGCCATTGTTTGTCTGCATACAAATTATCATCAAGATATCAAACCTCCTTCAAGGTAAACTACCATCAACCTAAACCTAACCTACAGTATATCAAATATTCACTCCTTATATTCAAAGTCAATGACCCATGACCTTGAGGTCATATCATCCGTTTCATTCCAAAAAGTTGCAGTTCATGTCATGGTCTATCTGTATACAAATCAAACTTCCTTTAAGGTAAACTACCTTCAGCCTAAACCCTAACCTGAGCACTACGGACGGACGGATGGACGCAGGCACGGACGGAGAACGTACCTGAAAACTATATACCCCACCTACTTCATAGGCGGGGCATAAAAATAACCGAATAGAGTTGGTCGCCTGGTCATCATAATCTTGACTAATCGGGGTATTGTTGGAAAGTAAAGTAAGGGGGAGCCGAACCGTCAGTCAAAAGGACGAACAATCCATGGACAACGGCAACATCGGAAACACTTTAGAAACAAGGACTTCACTTGAGTGCAGGACAAAAAGAACTAGAGAATGTGTCTATAAGACACGGTTTCCCCGCAATAGGCATTATTAGTAGATAAATGAATTTTAGACCAATTTAACCAAAGTCTCTCATGGAACCTTATTAATGGGGAACTGTAAAGTGCTTATAAAGGGGATTATAATTATGAAACATATTAAGAATATTATGCATAGTTGGTAAAACAGGATAAATGATAGTCACTGAAGCATGCAATGTAGCCTAGGTCATAAAAGGAAATGTACATGGGCACCTAATAGTTGGGGCTTAGGGGAATACTCATAAGGCTGACCATAAATACCATGAGGCAATATTATGAAGATATCATGTATAATTGCTGAGCAATTGACCTTAACACAAAACTTTACCGAAGTCATTCAAGTGTGAAATATAGGTCATGGACACCTTGTTGTTGGTTCTTTATGAAGTGCTCATTAAGATGAATAATATAATGCCATATCATAAAGATATCATGTATATTTGATGAAAAAATGGATCAAAACGCAATATTAAACCAAATTCACCCAACCATGAAAAGTAGATCATGGACACATGATTATTGATGTTTCGGGTAGTTCTCATAAAATTGAATGCTATGATGAAATATCATACAGATATCATTTATAGTTGTTGAGAAATTGACCTAAATGCAAAATTTAACCAAAGTCACTCAACCATGAAATGTAGGTCATGAACACTTAATTTTTGGTGCTTTGGGTAGTACTCATAGAGGTGAATATTATGAGACAATGTTATAAAGTTATCTTGTTTAGTTGCTGAGAAATGTACCTAAACGCAAAATATATCCAAAGTCACTCAAGTGTGAAATGTAGGTCATGGACACATAATTGTTAGTGCTGTGAATAGTACTCATTAAGATGAATGTTATGATGCAATATCATAATGGTATCATCTATCGTTGATGAGAAATGGACCTAAACGAAAAATTTAACCAAAGTCACTCAAGTGTGAAATGTAGGTCATCCACACCCAATAGTTAGTGCTTTGGGTAGTACTCATTAACGTGAATGTTATGACGCAATATCATAATGGTATCATCTATCGTTGATGAGAAATGAACCTAAACGCAAAATTTAACCGAAGTCACTCAAGTGTGAAATGTAGGTCTTTGGGTACTTCTCATTGAGGTGAATGTTATGATGCAATTTCATAATGGTATCATGTAAAGTTGAGAAGTAGATCATGGACACATGATTATTGATGTTTCGGGTAGTTTTTCTAAAATTGAATGCTATGATGAAATATCATACAGATATCATTTATAGTTGTTGAGAAATGGAACTAAACACAAAATTTAACCGAAGTCACTCAACCAAGAAATGTATCTCATGGACACCTAATTATTGGGTAGTACGTAGGACGTACGGACGGACAAGGGCAAATCTGTATGCCCCTTCCACTTTCGTGGCGGGGCATAAAAATGAAGACACACATACAGATGAACAACACGGACCCAATAAAAATCATGGGTGAGATCAGTTGTTCCGGTAGAGTAAGCATCTCCTGCTTTTTATAAGACACCATGTCAACTCAAGTAGTAAAGTCAAATCCGATAGAGGAAAAGTAAACTTTTGTTGTAAAGGGAAAGATCTAATGTCATCTGGGAAACAGATATCTCATAGCGATCCACAAGATCGTGATGGCGACCGTAAAACTTCTGTAGTGATGACTTTAAGTTTTTGATAACGTACTCTTGCTTAAGTAATCTGTTTGTAAGCAACCGAGCTCTATCAAGGAAGTCACTGTATCGACCACAAGCCCTTGAGTAGGGAATGAATTGTGAGATGCTGGTGCTTTTGGAATGTTGCTACAAAGAAATGGGAAGTTGACTATTGGAAAAATGAAGTCATCGCGTTTGTCATACAACCTAGTTTGTAGCGTACCACTGTTGTCAATTTCAAGATGAAGGTCAAAGAACGAGGTCGATGTGGAAGTATCTGTAGTATCCTTAATTTCAAGCTCTTTTGGATAAATAAGATGAAGTGTCAACACTGGGACCAGTATATCGTGTAACATCAGAGGAAGACTGTGATAAGGACATTACCAACAGATTAGGGAAATCCAAAGTAAAATTCATGCGGTTTAAGAAAATATTGAGCTCCTCAAAATTTTTCATCCGGACAAAAGTAAAATTATACAATAGTTTGGTTGCACCGATATATTAACATATAGTAATGAAAAGTGGAAGACAACAGAAAAAATATATACATATACATGGTCTACGTATAGAAAGCGGTCGTTATGAGCGTATTAGGGACAATTTAGGCAAACTCATAATATTACCCCGACAGGATAGAAATTGTTTAATTTGCAATTCTGGTCTAGTTGAGGATGAGGTGCATTTCATGTTCGTATGTAAAGCTTATGTTGAATTAAGAGATAAGTTTTTAAAAGAATTATTTAATCTCTATCCAAGTTTAGCTTTGTTAGATTTTAAAAATCTATTTATATGGATTATGTCCAATGAAGATTTTCATATTATCAATAACTTAAATGAATATCTAATTTCATTATTTAATTGCAGAAAAGGAAAAATTTTAAAGTAGATATGTATGTTTTGTTGAATTGGATGCTGACTCCCTCTTCATTGTTTTCTTATATTTTAATGTGACTATATATATATTATTTTATCTTTATTTTTTTTTTATTTTTTTTTCTTTTTTTTTTTATTTATTTATTTATTTTTTTTTATGACCAATTATTATAATCAGTGTGAATGGTAATATAAATGTTTATGATGTCTGAGAGCTGAATGTATGTTGTAATTGATTATATGCTCTTTATGGGCCCTTTGATTAGGTTAATAAAATATTCTTATTCTTATTCTTATTCTTATACACAGTCTCTGACAAATAGCAAGAATAAGATGGCCAGATAAAATATAAACAATGAACTGTGTAGCAGAACATGAACATCTAACATTCATTAGCAGCATCATAGTCCACAGAAAATGGAAATGGATATGTACTTTAGGATGGATACCAACAGGATTTGTACAACAGCACTTATATGGAACCAAGAAGGAAAGCGCAAAGTATACTACATGGAGGAGCACACTGACCGAAAAAGAAAGATCACAATTGACATGGAACAACGGGGCGTCCACAAGGGCAGGGAGAAGGACAAAAAATGATGGAGAGATTGTTTCTGGGCCAAATGTGCCACGAAGATGGTAGGTGAGTTGAGGTGAGATAACTAAACTGCAGACAAAGTAAACCAATTTTTTTAGGAATAAAACTGCATATTTGAATAAAAAGACATGAGTTCTGCAGGGTGGACCCGACAATTAAGATAATAAAAAGGTTTGAAAGTATGACTACATAAATTGCAAAAATTGTAAAAACGACAAATAACGTGGATTGTAATAAAAAAAAACACATTAATAAACGGAAGATAACGTGGATTGAAACAACCAGTTAATAAGATTGAATTAACGACAGATTGTTGATATTGTTTTGCATCTACTTTTGAGTGTCAAAACGGAGTGAGCATTTGAATTTGAAAAGAAATTAAGTGTTTTCTACCTCGACCGTATGGACCATGCAAATTTCTAGAGATTCATATCATGATTGCAGGCAAAGTTTTAACTCACTTTTCATGTACTAGACACTGGCTCTGTGAAAACGTTCCGTTACTTAATGCTAGCACCCGCTCCGTTAAAAGTAGTTCGTTTTCATGTGTTAGACGCCCATCTGCTGTAGTCTCCCAGTATAGTTTCCAAATACTCCAACCGATTGTTTGACTGTATTTAAAAGGCATCTCGGTTAAACCAATTTCTAGTTGGGTTGCAGTACTGTCAAATGCTGTGAGTTGAATGTATTCAAAATTCATGCATTCAACTTGGCAAGATACTACGACTGTTTGTAGTATTTTCAATTTTCGCCTTCATTACCAGAAATCCTGGAGGTTTAAAAACCTGTTTTGAAAATTATCTTCGTTCTATGCATCAGCATAGAGATAATTGTTTCTAATACAACCCAATTAGAATGTTGAAATTCGCCCTTTTGTTTGAATCGATTATGTACAGCACTAGATGAAGTAAATGAGAACCGAACCGTCAGTCTAAAAAGAACAATCCAAGGACAATGGCAACGTCGGAAAAACAAAGAAACAAAGACATATCCTAGCACGGCACAGAAAAGAAAATGAAGACCCGCATAGACAGATGAAATGACTCCAAAGCAACAATATGTTTACGTTGTAGAATGAATGTTTCCAGGCCATAAAGCAATCTTGGGATAACATAGAGTAGATATATTCTAAATAAAGTAGTTGGCCTAAGACTATTTGAGCCATGAAGACAAGTAGATGTAGGCTATATGTAAGGCTATAAAAAGTTCTTCTTGCGCAGGATATACGCTCGTCTACATTCGTTTGAACATCATCAGAAGACGATCTAATTAGGCCTACATGAGTTGTTGTACTAGAACAGGACAGTTCAGCGTCACCAAGTGATCAGTCTGTTAACACTTCTTTGTAGTTTTTCGGAATAAACTTTCGTACAATGACAGATTTTTCTGGGTGAATAGTATATCTTTCACGGTTTGCATTGTCATAAACCAAATCTAGTGAACATTCGACAGAAATTTCAGAGTCATTCAGTAAGACCAGATCATCAGCAACAGTTGGACATCCAGTATATGTTGTACCAATGAATGTACCTATCTGAGATTGTTCAAGATGAAGCAAAAGTTCGTTAATATAGGTTTTGTAAAGACCTGTGGAAAGAATTCCGCCTTGTCTAACAGCTTGTAAGACATTAAAATTGGTGCTAATATTATTTTTCCATAATACTTTTGAAGACAGCATAGAGTATAGATTGTCTATTGTGCTCCAAAGATGTTTGTTTATATCTTGGTAAAACAATTTACATTTCATCGAGTCATGATTAACGACATCAAACGCCTTTTGAGTATCTAAAAAAGTCATATAAAGCGGGCAATTTTTGTCAACCTGTTTCAATACTGTTTCCGACAAGACTAGAGCTGCCATAAGCGGTGATAGACCCTTTGTGAAACCAAACTGTAATGATGATTGACTCATCGGAAGATTGTCTTCTAATTTTTGAAGAAGTACGTGTTCAAAAATCTTTCCAGTCACAGAAGTTATTGTTATTCCTCTGTAGTTAGTAAATAACGATGGATCTTTGCCTTTCTTATGAATAGGATGTATAATTCCAGTTTTAAAAGATTCTGGTACATATTTTGTGTCAAGGATCGCACTAAATATAGTTGCCAGAGGTTCAAAAATACAATTTCCTTTTTATTACAGCTTTTTTTAAATGTTCTGAACATAAGCTAAATTCATCTGCAGCTTTGTTGATAAGTAGTTTACGTACAGCTGTTAAAACTTAAACAGGTGATACAAATGGAATAGTATCGCTTGTATGTTCCGCAGATAGCCTCATGATTTCAAGATCGTGTCTAATCTTTTCCATATAATTACTATCGAATTCGGGATTGTCTTTAAGAAGAGCCAAATCTTCATAGAACATTCCAAAGTTAATACACTGAGTTTTGTGATCACATAAAAGTTAACCATTGGCTTTGAAACTAACATCTGAAGTATTCCCCCTGTTGTTTCTATTTAGTAGACGGAAAAAAGTTGACTGATTTTCTTGAGTCATAATATCATAATAAAAGTTGTTCCTTTCTTCTGCACATTCCTGCCCTTGAGCACTTCGAAGGGCACGTTTGTTTAGGTTACGTTGAATTGACAAAGGATAATCTGGACCAGGTTTACCACATTGTTACCAGTTTTTATACAATACTTTTCCTTGTGATAAAATTGACAAGACTTTTGGAGACGCTTTCCATTTTGGTCCATGGAGCTTAATAATCTTTTTTGGTACAGATTTATTTTTAGCTTTCAGGAGACTATCTTGAAATGTTAATACAGCCTTGTCTAAATTTTGAGAAGTAGACAGGTCTAGGGCTTGGATACGAGTAACTGACGAGGCTGACTGTTTGTATAACTGAACATCACATTTGTCCCACTGCTTTCTGTAGCGGATATGTCTAGATTGTGAACATTTCAGACTTTCAATACTGACTGACATTTTACACTTTATCGGATAATGGCAAGATGTGTTACTATAAAAATCATCATACATTTTAAAATCTGAAAATAAATTGTCTGACACATCTGATGTATAAAGAAAATAGTCCATTTGTGATTTTCCTTCGCCATGACAGTATGTGACATGATTTCCAGTCCATAAAACATGAAGAGCCTCCTGTTCTACAAATGACTTAAGCATTTTATCCTGTTTAGAGTTTCGTTGCGTTGACAAAGTGGAATTCATATCCCCTGCGATACAAATTTCATGAGTATCTCTATATTTTGCAATAATAGAATGTAAGAGATCAAGACAAGCTGTAGAGTCTGTAGCAGATGTAATATAACAAGCTATCGGCATATAGACACTAATCAAACAAATCGGACGATGGCCACTATCAATCTTTATGGCAATAATTCTCTCGTTACCATCAGTTAAAGGTTTTACAATATGGTTAAATTCTGGACGCCATAATGTTGCAACGCCATCATGCCCTCTACTCCTTTCAAATTTTGCAGACGGAAAGGCTGAATCGACACATTTAATACAATAACGCCACGGACGGACTAGTTTTTCAATTTCTGATTTCTCAGTGACTACCTTGATAGAGCTCGGTTGCTTACAAATAGGTTACTTAAGTAAGGGTATGTTGCCCATAACTTGAGGTCATCACTACAGAAGTTTTACGGTCGACATCACGATCTTGTGGACCGCTATAAGATATCTGTTTCCCAGATGACAACAGATCTTTCTCTTTGCCAGTAAAGTTTGTTTTTCCTCTACCGGATTTGACTTTACTACCGGAGTTGACATGTTCAACACGGCGGGTGTCTTATAAGAAGCAGGAGATGCTTACTCTACCGGTGCACCTGATCTCACCCATGGTTTTTATTGGGTCCGTGTTGTTCATTTTTGTATATGTGCGTGTCTTCATTTTCTTTTCTGTGCCGTGCTCATGTTATGTCTTCGTTTCTTTGCTTTTCCGACGTTGCCATTGTCCTTGGATTGTTCTTTTTAGACTGACGGTTCGGTTCTCACTTACTTCTCAAAATCCCATAGCCAATGTTCTTGGAAACATATTAGGTCACCTAACTTTAGAAATTCTTGCAGAGTAGGAGTGTTACCATAGATTCCTTCAATATTAAAAGATAAAATCACCATTGTCTCTCTGAGTATTTTGGAGATATCATATTGTCGGGAGGACGCTGCTTGAGGCTTGGAATGTATAAAAAATTATGTTCGTTTTCTTTCGACATTACATTACCCAGACCTAGGTCACTGTTTGTTTGAACACTAGTACAAGTATTTATCTCACTTTGAGAAACATTATGAGGTTGAGCAGACTCATGCCTATCAATATGTTGATTTTCTAGTACAGTGTTAGCTGTAGCTGAATTGTCATTCTTCAAAATTGTTTCGGGTACGGTTGTTGCTGGTCGACTAATAGTACTTTGTCTAAAATTGTGCATACTCGAGTTAAGTTTGCTATCTTTTGTGTAAGACGGACGATGAAATAAAGTTATTAGATAGCTGTTTTTGATATTCTACCACTAAATTAAGTTTATCCTCAATTAAGCTAATCTTATGTTGCATAGTAGCAGAACCTATAAATTGACTATCAATTTGTGAAGGACCAGGAGGTCTAATATTAGACTCTGGGTAATGACAGCCTGCTGTTGAAAAATTCTGATAATTCTGAGACATAATTGACTGTTGAAGTGAAAAGCTCCTTTCTAGGTCTACTATCTTTTGTTCAAGGCTCGAATTATATGTTTTCAACTTTGTATTTTCACCAAACGTATCATTGTATTTATTGCTTTTGGCTGATTTCTTTTTAACTTCCTCATGAGGATGTTCTGCATAAGCGTGAAAGGTCTTAGGTTTACAGCTTATTTCCGGTGTAGTTACTATATTTGTCGAATTAGATATAGAAGTTGACGACAGTAAGTTAAGAGACCTGACTGTTGTTGCCTGAGAGTTTATTTTGCTAGCTGAAGAGACGGTCACTGTTTGACTAGTGTTCGTCAAAATAGTACAACTTGGAATAATTGAATTAAACTTATTTTATTGCTCAAAAGCAAAGGGATCGGGCACAAGTTATTACAACATTATTATAAGCCCTTTCCCTACAATTTACAACATAAACAAGTAATAAAATATAAAATAGCAGCAATGTTTAATACAATATATAAATTGATCTGTTTTATAGTAATTAACTATATAAAAGAAAAGAAATAAATATAAAATACTGAAATTAATGAAACTTAAACCATTGTAGTTACATGATAAAATATACGACTACATGTACATACTTGAATAAAGAAATCGCGTGTTTTGAGAATAGAATTAAAGAATAACAGAAATAAGATAATAAACAAGAGAAAAAAGAAATAAAAAGAGAAAGGGAAAAGACTGGACTTTGAGCACAGGTTGTAGTTAGAACTAATACAGGTTTTACTGACTCTATTTGAATAGTATCTAGTAATAATGTATCACTGCACGATGTAGTGGAGGTAATAGGTTCTGTTTTTGAATTATACAAATTATTGTCAACACAGAGTATACAGCTAAATGGTGCCTTACTAGGTAACTTTTTTGCTTCATCGTTAGTTAAGTTTACGCAGTGTAAGTGAAACCAATTTAAGCATGTGTCACAGAATATAGTAGTGCTTAGCTCGGACAACTTTTGACAGACTGGACAGATAATCTCTGATTCTGTTGAACTTGTAGTAGGACTAGATGGTTGTTGTACAACAGCTAAGTCGGACGGTATAATTGTGGCATCAACTTGAAATCTATCGAGTGTTTGTTTCAACTCGTTATTTGTTAGTTGTAAGTCAGAGTGAACACTGTTTATTTCATTTGTAATAGGCATAAAAATATCCTCAACAAACATGTCGACTTTGTTACCATTGGCCAGTATACTAGATTGGGTATTGTTTACATGTATAACGCATTTTGAATGTTTACCAACTGAACCATCAGCCTTTTTATTACATATTGAGTAGACAATGGATACTGTAACTCCACGGTTATCTTTTTCTTCTGTAATATTCATACAAATTGGAGAAGAGGCTATGTCACACAGCCTTTGTATATATATTGGAAGTAAGAGTTTGAACAGTTCAAACGAGGCAGTACTAAATGTGGCTGTTAAGTTTTTACCTGGTTTCATTTCATATAATATCATCTCTCGCATACAGGCATCAGCCTTATTCTTAAGAGCTTTTGAACAGTTTAACATATAGTCTTTGTTAAGTGTTTGAAGAGACACTGTTGTTTTTTTACTTTTCTCCTCTGTCGTACATTGCATGCGTAAAGAGGAACGGGAATTTTTCCTCGTAAGCATTTTCAGTCGCAAAATATGGAAATATGTGTTGATAATAGTAAAGCAAAGAGAGACCGCCGACTGTGGAATTATTGGGGTGAAAGATTTAAATCGACTGATCGGATTGGTCAATTCAGCTTTGTAATGTCACGCCGGATAAGAGAATACATTGATGGACTATGATTTGGATTCTCCTATGTGTATACAATACTTGTGACCTGTATTTACAATAAATATTACAATATATGATACTACTACCTTGAAAAAGCTAAAGGAGTAGTGAACATGTAACCCTTTTCCACGAAGTGTTCTGAAATAACTATGCAGAGCAAACGATAGCGTACAATAATAGAACAAGTAAAACGAATCTAGGAACATGTTCAGGTAACATCATATACACTAAGTGGTCGAGTTATGTGGAAAAGTGGCGAAAAGGGACTACTGATGGCTTCTTTTTTTGAATTGAACCTCATGTTGTTATCTTGTTCATGGAATATATTATAAAAGAAATATATGAACAAAGCAACCTATTGGCAAAATTGATTTCAGTTCATGCAGGCAGTACTAATTCTGAACTCCATAACAAAGCAGTCATGAAACACCATGAGTTTGCAGTCTGTATCTTTTGAAGTCTTTTTCACTTTATCAACACTGAAGTTTCATATAGCAAAACAAACAAGAGCTGTCCTTAAATGGCAGCCAGCTGTACCCAATGCACTCAGTGAATCCAAAATCAAAATGGTAAATGTATATTTAGGTGTGTGTGTGTGGACACAATACAAGTATGGACAAGAGCTGACACAAAATAAGTATGATACAATCCTTAAGAAATAAACAATTTAGTAATCCACATGTCTCAAAATGCCTCCTATAATATGGAATGACTATATAAAGGTTGTATCAGAAAAAAAAATGCCATACCAAATTTCATATGAATCCATTCAAGCAGAGCTAAGAATTTAGTGACAAAAATTTCACCATTATGACGAATATAAAAGAAAAAATTCAAAGTATGGTGAAACAGGAAGTCACCATTGGAGAGCACTAAAATCACATACAACACACAACTCATTACAAGAAAGCAGCATACCAAATATCAAATAAATACCTTTGAGGGAATGATGAAAGGACAGAAAAGTCATCCAGAGGGGATATAAAAACATGAGCATAAATAAAATCCAAATCTACATTTTATACAATAGGCTTAGAAGAGCCTGTATCGCTCATTTGAAACATCACTTTCATAGTCTAATAAACCTCTGTGTTGAATGGTCAGGTTCCAATGTTAAGACTACTAGTACATTCTCTGCTGGTGTCCACCCTGGAAGACCATAAAAGAAGTATTGTGACCAAGTTTTTAATGTGTTAAACCACCAAAGGAGTGTTGTGACCAAGTTTGATTCCAATTGAGCAAGTTGTTTCAGAGGAGAAGGTTTTTGAATGTGTGTCCCCATTAGGTCCATTGATAAATTTAGTTCCCGCTGGTGACAACTTGGATGATGTGTAGACTTGCTCTAAAAAGTTCTTTAAAAAGGACCATCAAAGGACTTTGTGACCATTTTTGAGTCCAATTAGCTTAGCGGCTTCTGAGAATATCTTTGTATGCTTTCCAATAGAGCCCAATGTTAAAATAAGTTCCCAACTGGTGTCCATTTTGGATGAAGGGGGAGTTGCGGGACACATTTTCTAACTGACGACCCAAGGACTATTGTGACCAAGTTTGGTTTCAAGTGCCAAAGCAGTTCAGAGAAGATCTTTGGACTCTCAATGTATACCAAGTTTCCTGCTGGCAGTCATCTTGGATGATGTGCAAGCCAGACAATGTTTTTAAAAAGATACCACCCAAGCACTATTGTGACCAAGTTTGAATCCAATTGGCCCAGTGGTTTCAGAGGAGAAAATCTTTGAATGAAAAGTTTAATGAAATGAAATGAATGAAAAGGGGGTGCACTTGGGCTATTTTGTAAATAAAAATTTTAATCTTGCCAGTGAAAATAAATATTCTAATTCTACTGCTTGTAAAAATACATAATTTAATTTTGATTTGAAGAATAAATTTTTTGTTGCAAACGGAAATAAATAATCTGAGGTGACATTGCTGGAAATAAATAATTTGTTCGACATTTTTGTTGAAATAAAAAAATTCTTTAGGCAAAATTACCCAAGCCCTCCCCTGTAAATCAAATGGTCATCCCCTTATATTTCAAAAATACTTAAAGAAATAACAGTACTTTGTTCCATCTTTATACTCTATTACAGGGAACAATTTTAAGGATGGAGTCTTTAGATCACACATGCTGTCTATGGACATGGCTTTGTTCAATTTTTATAATAAATTAACTTGTCTCCACATATTTTTTTATTTATTAATGAGTATATATGTTAACACTTCTATGACAACAAAAGAAAACAAAACTATCTCTATACATGTCATGATTGTACAGAAATTAACAAGTGATACATGACAAATAATAAAGAATGTTTAATCCTGAATTCATAATATATGGTCAGAAATTTAATTTTAATTTGTAACTTTTCAACAGTCTGCAAAGTCTAGTCTTTTGATTCAAAATTATATTTTCAAGGGTGACTAGAGTGAAAAATACCCATATACTATATATGGCACCATTATATAAATTACATCATTTTAAATAAACACTCAGTAAGCATGCTCACATACCAATGCCCTTAATATATTGGATAATCTTGTATTATTGAAGTCAGAAATAAAGAGAGCCTGCTCACATACAAGCACCCTCACATTGAGAGAATTCCATAAATTCTTGGATGGGGATTTTATGCATATCTTCACATTATGACAAGAATCCACATACCACATATATGAAAGCAATCCATCGAGCAGTTAAAGAGGAGATATGCTAATGAGATGTATTTCTGTAGTTTCACTGAAAAACAGTGGAATAACAACAACCAAAATTTACAATCCACTTGGGAGTAAAACATTCACATCTGCACATCATAGGGAACAATCCTACCATATGTAATCTGTATAGAAGTTTAAGAAAAATTGCCCTAACAAAAGGATAAAATATTAGTAAAGCAAAAAATATTTCAGGCATTACATTCTTAAAAAAATGTTCAATCAATATGGGAGTATAAAATACACACCTTAACAACATGAGCTATAATCCTACTAAATATGAAAGCAACCTGTCAATTGGTTTCAGAGGACTTGCACTAATAATTAAGATGTATTTTGAAGTTAAGGAAAAAAAAAATTATAAATCCAAATAACTTCCACAAAATTTGTTCAATTAATATGGCGGCCAAGTCTGCACATCTGACTATCATGAGCAACAATCCTACTAAATATGAAAGCAATCCGTCAAGTTGTTTCAGAGGAGTTACACTTACAAGAACAGGACAGATGCACGAACTGGTCTTAAGGATGGTCCCTCCTCAAGTTCATTATATCAAGATTTTGAAATTAGTATCTTTATTTATTAGAACATTGATCATACATCATTTTAAGCAAAAAATATTGATAGGTTAGTGTGCCCGTTTTTGAGATTTAAGTGCCTAGGTCTTTGGCGGGAAACTGAACTCCTCTTGATTTTTCATTTACTTAGCATTAAGACAGTCACCCCTTTGGAATACAATGAAGATATATCAAGAATTGCATCACATTTTGTCAAAAGTTTATTCAAGATGTATACAAACATATTTTGAAAAGAAAAGTGGGGGTCAGTGTGTTAAATTTTCTAATGCATCATGGTGGATAAAATAAGAGAATTTCGAAAGTCAGAGACAGATTCACAAACCTGAGGAGTGACCATCCTTAAAATATTATTCCATTTGAAACTTCATTGCAAAAGGTATAACAAGTAGCTGACTGAGACATCTTACATTTACATTTTACAATTGAACTGCAGATTTGTTACCAACATTACAAATATAGATATATAGATTTACCAAGAACCTTGTAAGAATCAATACTGCAATATGGGTGTGCAACCAAAGCATGTAAATAATGTGTCAAATTCTTTTACTAAGAATAAGTGATTAAAGTAGCCACAACGAAATTTGCCGTGACTTTTCTCCAAATATCTTTTTAAGTAAATGTTAAAGGATGACATGACATACACCAATGGAAAGCATGGTTTTTGCCGCTTCAGACCATGCATTACCATAATTTTACAACGAAGGGTTAAAAAGTTTTCCATTACCCTTCTATGTTATTTTACCAGAAAATTTGAATCAAAAATAGAGGGAGAATACCTGGTTAACTGAATACCTGTATTTATTGTTATAATGCCCTGGGGTCTATCGATTAACCAAAACACGTGGGTCTGGAGTTAATCTCGATTGCGAAGCAAAAATTACTTATGTAATTACTTTACAAGGTGTCTTATTTCCTGTAAACAAATTTATTTAAATAAAAGTAAATGGTAACTGGATATTGGCTCTGCAAATTTTATTCTCAGATTTACTAAACATTTTTATGTTTGTTCATTGGCCATTTGAATAAACAACAAACAAGCACCCTATATGCAAATCCATCATCAATAGATTTTGTGTCTTTTCATTAATCAAAGTCTATGGAAAATATTTTTATTTGATATTTGATTATTGTGGTTAATATACCAAGAGTAGTGGCAAAAAATTAGAAAATGATGCATATATGTTTGATTAGGGTCTTATTCAAAACAAAATAGCTACAGTGATTTAAGCTGCAGCAAAATTTGTTGTGCGTACTTTAGTATACAACATTTATGGTCATCCAATAAAAGAATGGATACATAGAATGCAACACCAAAAGGGAAAGAAATGTTGCAGAAAAAAAAATGGAGTTTTGTCTTGCCAAAGGAAAGAAGGCATATAAATAGTTGTGAATGAAAGTCAGAAGATCACTAAAGAACTATTAAACCAATCATGAACATCAAAGATTGTTTTTCTCTACAGTGGAAGATTGAACACTGATAATAGACATCAGTTAAATGAGCCAAAAGCAAAGAAATCTAACATGCATAAAGCTAAGTATTTATAAAATTACAGAGAAATTCTCATGGTTTATCATATATTCATGATACCCTGCCATTTAAAAATTGCATACATTGTATGTATGTATGTATGTAAAAATATTTCAACAATAATTAAAACTAGAGGCTCACATGAGCCTGAATTGCTCACCTGGTCACTGGTTTTATTCATTGTCACCTATGGCAAAATAAAAAAATACATTAGCTTCTCAGGCACCTGCCTCATCTCTTTTCTGAGTACTAATTTTCCTTTTTTATTTAAGTTTCAAATAAAAAAAAACAATATCACCTGCCTCATTACTTTTTGGGCATTTCAGCAATGTAAAAAGGTGCCTCATCATGACTTTGAACCAATAAAAATAAAAATCTTCTGCCTCCCTGCCTCATAATTTTTTCTGAAAAATGGCCTGAGAATCTAATCATTATTTTTGTATGGCCTATAGACCAACCATCATACTATAAATCAGTTCAGCAGATGTTACATTTTCATTCTTGGATGAGGTACAAACTAAAAATCACAAATTTGGAAGGGATCACCCAAAGACAATTGTAACCAAGTTTGGTTCCAATTGGCTCAGTAGGTTCAGAGGAGAAGACATTTGAATGCATTTCCCATAGAGTCCCTATGTTAAACTATGTTCCACACTGGCGGCCATCTTGGATGAGGTAAGAACGTAAAAATCACAAACTTTAAAGGGGACCACCCAAGGACTATTGTGACCAAGTTTGGTTCAATTTGGCTTGGTAGTTTCAGAGGAGAAGATCTTTGGATGCATTTCCCATAGGGTCCCTATGTTAAACTATGTTCCCCGCTGGCGGCCATCTTGAATGAGGTATGAACATAAAAATCACAAACTTTGAAGGAAAACATCTAAAGACTATTGTAACCAAGTTTGGTTCCAATTGGCTCAGTGGGTCCAGAGGAGAAGACATTTGAATGCATTTCCCATAGGGTCCCTATGTTAAACTGTGCTCCACGCTGGCAGCCATCTTGGATGAGGTACAAATGCAAAAATCACAAACTTTAAAGGGGACCACCCAAGGACTACTGTGACAAAATTTAGTCCCCATTGGCTCAGTGGTTTCAGAGGAGAAGATCTTTGAATGCATTTCCCATAGGGTCCTATGTTAAACTATCTTCCCCGCTGGTGGCCATCTTGGATGAGATGTAAACCTGCTGGACATGTGTAGAAATTGTAGTTCTAGAAAACCTCAACACTTTTGCAATTCACATTTAACCTTTATCTCAAACAGTTTTTGAAATGAAAGTAAAAACGTTCAAAAAATGTGAAAATTCAAAGAAAAAGCGGCAATAACTCCTATGTGGGTAGTCAGATTTTCTTCAAAATTGCAGGACATGCAGATCTTATACTATGCTGACCATTTTTGTTAAACAAACTTCACTTCTACCTTTTTTCAATTTCAATATATAAGACCAGAAGTAACGAAAAACTGAAAATTTTACGGAAAAGGGGCAATAACTCCAAGACGGGTAAACGGATATTCTCCAAAATTGCAGGGCAGGTAGATCTCATCATGCTGAGCATTTTTACACAATGTCAGAATTTTGATATCTGTAATGGTTTTTGAGTAATTTGCAAAAAACAGCAATTTACCCCTATGTTCTATTTTTAGTAACAGCGGCCATGATGTTTGGTCTACAGACATAAAAATAACAAACTTGAAAGAGCATACCCTGTTGATGATTCAGGCCAACTTTGGTTAGTATTGGCCCAGTAGTTTCAGAGGAGATCTTTGAATAAAAGTTAACGGACGGACGGATGACGGACAGATGACGGACGCCGAGTGATGGCAAAAGCTCACATGGCCTTTGGCCAGGTGAGCTAAAAACACAAATTCAACACACAACGTTATCAAAATTTAACTGAAATGTTAAAAAAATCATTTTGACTGTATGATAATGATACTGAGAAATTCCATGTGAAAATTTTTAGTGATGATTGATTATAATGAAAACACCAGCCATAAAATAATGAAAAATAGCACTAAATTAAGTATCTGGTTACAAAAAAATTACAAATCAAAACTGTTCAGCACTAGTAAATATGTACAGCACAAGCATGGTTATTATATAGTCAAACTAAGTATTATTAATTATTCTATAAAAATGAATTTTATTCATGATAAAATGTTTAAGCCAATATAAAATAATCAGATCAAAACAAATTTAAATGGAAATTTGTCATTTAAAAATTATTCATCGAAAATGATACACCCCCATAGAATTAATAAACATATGGGGATATGCTCCAAGAGTTTAGCATGCAATATATTAATACATGTATATACAAACATATTGATCCAAAAAAGTTATATGTGTAGCTAGCATCAATAACATAAAACAAGTATAAGTACTGAGTAAAATAAGTATGGTGAGAAAATGTACATAAGCCATAAAAATAAAGAAGATTATACCCTCCCTTAGATGTGTTCTGATCTTAAATCTGATAGACTATATCAATCTAGTGGTCAAATAGTCTTGAAAGAATATGGATGAAAGATCTTTTTGTCATCTTTTGCAATTTCAACCTAGAGCAGTCAATGAGGAAGATTTCCAACACCATTCAAATAAAATCTTGCACACAATCTATATAACACACTACAAATATAGCAATGTTCATTATGTATCATGAAAAAATTTCTGCACATTTTAATACAAAATTTAATACGAGAGAAAAAATATTCTTTGGAAATTTACTTGTTGATGATTGAGGATAGAATGAAAAGGCCTTCATTTTACCTATCATACAAAAAATAACTTTTCATCACAAAACTTTGAGGACTTAAAATTTTCCTTTTCTCTATGAAAATCCAAGGGTCACCATTGCACACTGCCCAACCATTTCAAATTGAAAATCCAAGTTCCATTTGTCCCCCTGCCATACCATCTCAAACCAAATGATCAATGCGCTATTTATGAACAATTAATGTATGGAATGGTTGTATTGTGAGTACTTAAATATTTGAAATACAGACGATAAAATCTTATTTAAAAATAAAATATAAAGTTGAACACATATTTCAGGATAAAAATCATCCTACTGGTGGATTTTTAATGAAAAGGAGGTTAATATAAACTGGAATATTTAGAATACTTATTTGTAAAAAAAAAAAGTCAACTGGAAGGAAAAAATGTTTGGACGTACATTTTGAAATACACATACTGAAATACCAATACACATACAGGAATATACTAATATTGACAAAACTTGTACATGCAATATAATTTAAGTTTTATGTAATATGAAAGTGAAAGTTGCCTTTTTGATAATTGCATTTAACCAATATTATAAAAGCCGATAAAGCATCATAATTCAAAGAAAAGTGAAGTCATCAACTAAGGCAAAATAAAAAAATAAATTAGCTTCTCAGGCCCCTGCCTCATCTCTTCTTTGGGAGCTAATTTTACTTTTTTATTCAAGTTTCAAATAAAAAAAAATTAAAATTACCTGCCTCATCACTTTTTGGGCATTTCAGTAATGTAAAAAGATGCCTCATCATGATTTTGAACCAATAAAAATAAAAATCTTCTCCCTCCCTGCCTCATCATTTTTTCAGAAAAATGGCCTGAGAATCTAATCATTATTTTTGTATGGCCTAAACAGCAATTTTAAAGTTAAAAGACCCCCTTGTAAAAGACTTCTTGTAAGACTATATACATGCCCTATGTTTTGTTATGGAAAAATAACTTATATTACCTAATAAACATGTGTCTTAAATAACATCTTGTATATTAAAATCAGTGATTTTGCAAACTTGATATCAATCTATTCAAAAAGTTAATAAAATCTTAATAATAAATATACTGTATTTACACTTAGTATTTACAAAAATATACAAATCTCAAAAATACAAACATACAAAAATTCAATTTGAGGTGTTTTAAAAATAAATATATTTTGTGTGGTAAAATTTCTCTCCAAACAATTCATGTGTACTCACTAAGAATATAATCCTCTCAAACATTTTATTGCAATGTACCATTATTAATAATTATTTTGTATTGCCTGGATACTACAAAAACAAACAGATCTGGATAATATACTACAGACTAGCAACACAACAGTTTAAACTGTCTAATGTATTAAAACAAATATATAACATCTTTTGGTACATTGATTACAATGCAGGGTCATCTGGAGTACACGTATATGACACAAGAAAGATATGAGGAAGTTACAAAATACAACTATAAATGGTTAAATTATAATTCGATCAGAATACACAAACATTAACAAACTTGCATGTTAAAATAAAAGACCAAGGTAGTTTTCAAGAAAGTGGAATTATTTGTTTTTTTTATACATTACCTCCCATGCATAACAAAGAAAAAAAAAAAAAAAAAAAACTGACAATATATAAAGGCAGTCAAAATATGTATGATTGAAAATTTTACTTATCTATGACCTCAACAAATCCTTACTTATAATTTTTTAATAGGTGTGCAAGATGGATGCCCTTTTTCACTTGAAATCAAATAAAATCTTCACTGTTACTGTAATTAACACCAAACCAAGCTACAGTTTAAACCCAAGAATAAATTTTTGCTCTATTAATTCTCCAAACTTAAAGAGTAAAAATGCAATAGAGTTTCAGAATTATTACCCTAACTTTAAACAATATTGAAATTTAATCCCTAAAAATCTAATTATGAATGAAACCCAGAGCTGCAAAATGACACCCATTTTTAATAATGCTTGTATTGAAATCCTATTATGTTTTATAACTCCAAATTATAAATACTTTCAATGATGAAATTCTAAACTCGTATATGTTGTTGATTTATGTAAACACAGTTAATATATTATCCACGTTGATACTGTAACAGCTCATGTTATGTAACAGCCAAAGATCAGCAAAATAAGACTAAATCTGCTTATATGAACTTTTTCCCATATACTCCAGATGAACCACAACAAACAAAGTGATAACAGCAGCTAAAACAAGTTTATAATATAAATGAATTATGTTTACCACAAGATGAGATTTGACCAAAACAGTAATAGCTGCCTTTATCATTTAATAACACTGTAAAACAATCAGTATTGTTACAGTACATGATCTTCTAAGGTTTAATGCAGTAATTTAAAATGACTGACAAATCATCTGCGTGGGTTATAACTGGGTAAATGTCTTCCTGAGCTAGTATATCTACTGCTGCCTTTGATTCATCCTAAAAATAAGTCAATAGATTATTACAATATGTACTTGTACTCAATGAATGAGAAGTGTATGAAAAATCAAAACACACCACAATTTTATAAGAATCACACTTTATGTAAATTTAAACAACAGTTACTTTAAAGGATAAGGCTCCCAAAAGTCAGAAGCTGGTCCTTTATTACAAGTTCAATCAAATTATTACCACGAACAAACTACAATTACATTTTCACAATCAATTTTGATGAGTATTCATGGAACATTGTATCCCCTGAACTAACAAATGAGCTATTCTTTTTTGTGATTACATTACATAGTTGACTTTTGTGAACCTTCTCCTTTTATATGGGAAATAAAATATACCCAGCTTATAAGATACTTTTAATTTGTATTCTTTTTTTAGTGCTTTTTCTCAATTCACACTTGTCACAATGAACATATGGAGTAAATGCAGATGATACAAAGTCTCTACAAATACATGATAAAACCAAACAATGGAATATAGTTTCCATAACAAGAACTAGTTGATTATGAAATTTCTCACATCGAGTTAAATAAATTTTTCAAATGTTTGAAAGCATGGCTTGCCGAGCTTTTAAACATTTGAAAATTTGTCTAATGAGATGCGAGAAATTTCATAATTAACATGTTTAAGTTGTGGAAACTTTTTCTCTAATGACTGGAAGAAAAACACATAGGATTGTATTCCGAATGAATTTGGCGGGAAATGTCACGAAACTTGTTCTCCTCTCTAGAGAGGAGAACAAATGTTTCCACACCATTCAGGAAATGTGAAAACTGGATAGAAATTAGAGAACAATGTTTTTATTGCTTTTCATCTTGAAGTCACCTTGATATCTTTTCCTTTTTGGTTATTTGACAATTATGGTTGAGTTCATTCTTTTCTCAGTTATTGGGCATGTATGGTTGAGGTCAACAGGAACTCTTAGTTGTTACTTTTCCTCTATTCATATTGTAAAATTGGATATTGTCTCAACCTTTATGTGTTCTACTAACAGATTTGTAACTCAAAAATCAAAGAAGTCATAGATCTACATAAAGTTTTATTGGAGCATGAAATATTATTCATACTGATTTTTTCCCTTTGCTTTAGAGTTGTCCACGAATCCAAAATTACCAAGTTTTATTGAAGAATAAAATGGGAATTGCATGGAGGTACTAATTCCATACTCTTTTTCATGTATTGAAAAATCAATCTACAGTAGAGTTCGTTTATAACGAATTCCAGGGGACTCCCGATTTAACTTCGTTATAAGCATCATTCGTTATGAGAGAAACGATGTAAAATTACCAACTTCCGAAAATTGTCTTCAAAATTGTTTGCGATTTCTGTTTTAAGTATTGAAAGTAAAAGTTAGAACTGTCAGGTGCACTCTACCATTGAAATATGCGATGATTTGTGCAAACCAGAAGACAGGTAAACAATTTGTTTGTTAAACAATCTTTCTTTGTTATATCAGGCAAATTTTGAGAAATTAAAATACTATTTGGGTTTAAATTCTCTTCGTTATAAGCCTGATTTCGTTATAAAAAATAAGCCTTCAAAATTGCGTAGTTTTAATAGTATTAGGGCCGGGGATTTTAATTTACTTCATTATCAGCCTGATTTCGTTATAAGCCTGATCGTTATAAACGAACTATACTGTATCGATTCTTCTAGAATTATTTTGATCGTAATAGGCTAAGGATGGTCACTCATCAAGTTTATAATTTCAAGGTTTTAAAATTAATATTTTTATTTTCTTAGGGACCAACCATTTAACCTGAAGGGGGGGGGGGGGNTTTTTTTTTTTCTGGACAGAAATTTTTTTTTCTCGCTTCACACGAAATAAATTATTTATTTTTTGCACGTGTATCAACAAAATATTTTTTTTTCAAAATTAACATTATTTTTTTAGGCAGAAAGCCTCCTTCAGAAAATTTTTTTTCATCATTTTGGCAGCCAAAATATTTTTTTTCATATAAAATAGGATCCAAAATATTTTTTTAGAAAAAAACCATTACCCTCCCCCCCCTTCAGGTTAAATGGTCGGTCCCTTAGAACATCCATCATATAATATTTTAAGCAAAAAATATTGATGGGTCAGTGAACACCTTTTCAAGATGTAGGTGTCTAAAATTTTGGTGGGGAACCAAATTCTCAAAACTTTTCTTCATTTTGCATGAAGGTTATTAAATGTTTCAAATGCAATGAAGGCATATTAAAAATTTCATCAAATTTTGTCAAATAAAGATGTATGCAATCATATTTTTAAAAGAAAAATGGGAGTCAGTGCACAATATTTTTCTATACATTATGGTTGATAACAAATGAGAAATCTGAAAGTCAGAGACAATTTCAACCAGAGGCTCCCAAGAGCCTGTATCGCTCACCTGGCTTTCAATTGCCTTAATCAAGGAAACATTGTAAGTTATACAATTGATCTTCAGTTTCTAAAACTTGTGTAGCTTGAACACCTCCAATATATCTTGAACTGTTTTTAAAGTCTGATCATGTTTTACTATATTTCTTTGTTGGGCTTTTTTTGACAAAAAACATTCTTCCTAAGGACCACTTTTGAAACCAGTTTTGAAGTCAAGACGTCATTTTGTAAATGGCAGTCAACAAACAATTTTCAACATTGGTTTTGAAGTCGCAACATCAATATCTATTTGGAAATAAATTTCATTGAAATTGGACAATGTTGAATTTTCCAGCCTTTTTTGGCGGCCATTTTAAAAATGGCGGTCAACGAACAATTTCTTAACATCAGTTTTGAAGTTGCGACACCAAGACCTATTTGGAAACCAAATGTGATTGAAATCGGACAACATCAAGACCTATTTGGAAACCAAATGTGATTGAAATCGGACAATGTTGAATTTTTCCGCCTTATTTGGCGGCCATTTTGAAAATGGCGGTCAATGAACAATTTTCAACACCAGTTTTGAAGTCGCAACATCAATATCTATTTGGAAACCAAATTTCATTGAAATCGGACAATGCTGAATTTTCCCGCCTTTTTTTGTTGCCATTTTAAAAATGGGTGTCAACAAACAATTTTTAACATCAGTTTTGAAGTTGCGCAATCAAGACCTATTTGGAAACCAAATGTGATTGAAATCGGACAATGTTGAATTTTCCCGCCTTTTTTGGTGGCCATTTTGAAAATGGCGGTCAACGAACATTTTTCAACACCGGTTTTGAAGTCGCAACATCAATATCTATTTGGAAACCAAATTTCATTGAAATCGGACAATGCTGAATTTTTCCGCCTTTTTTGGCGGCCATTTTGAAAATGGCGGTCAACGAACAATTTTCAACACCTGTTTTGAAGTCGCAACATCAATATCTATCTGGAAACCAAATTTCATTGAAATCGGACAATGTTGAATTTTCCCACCTTTTTTGGCGGCCATTTTGAAAATGGCGGTCAACAAACAATTTTCAACACCGGTTTTGAAGTCGCAACATCAATATCTATTTGGAAACCAAATATCATTGAAATCGGACAATGTTGAATTTTCCCGCCTTTTTGGGGGCAGCCATTTTGAAAATGGCAGTTAAGGAACAATTTTCAACATCAGTTTTGAAGTCGCCACAGCATAGCAAACATTTCATCAGTTTACACTTGACATTCATCTTCTATAGTTTCAGAAGTAAAAGATGAAAAATATGAAAATTTTAAAAATTCGGTGAAAAAAGGGCAATAACTCCTACAAGGGTTTATGGATTTTCTTTAAAATTTCAAGGAGGGTAGACCTTGATATGCTGAACATTTTTGCAATTTACACTTGACCTCTATCTGTTACACATTTTGAAATAAAAAATAAAAAATGCAAAAATTTTGAAAATTTAACGGAAAAAGGGCTATAACTCCGAGATGGGTTTTCAGATTTGCAGGGCAGGTAAATCTTGCCATGCTGATCATTTTTACTCCTGTCAGATTTTTGATATCTGTAACGGTTTTCGAGTTATTGGCCAAAAACTGCAATTTACCCCTATGTTCTATTTCTAGTAACAGCGGCCATGTTGTTTGACCTACGGCCTAATCGAACACAATTTTGAGAAGCCGTACTCTGGTGAGGATTCAGGCCAAGTTTGGTTACATTTGGCCCAGTGGTTTCAGAGGAGAAGATTTTTGAAATTGTTGACAGACAGACAGACAGACGACGGACGCATAGTGATGGCAAAAGCCCACATGGTCTTTTAGGCCAGGTGAGCTAAAAACCTGGGGAGTGACCATCCTTGAAGAACTACATCATACATGTATATGCTATTAATATCATAGGAACCAATGTGAATACCATTGGACAAAATTACTTTTCTGCATGTATAGGACATTAAATATTTGACACACTTTATTCTACTTACATCATTCTCAATTCCTGTAACTGTTGAAACAATTGAGTGTTGATTTGATCCTGAATTTCCAACTTGGATCTCAAATCCTTGATAGTATCATCTTGAGATTGGATATGTAATTTATTGTCTCTATTTAACCTCTGAATTTCATCATTCTTTTCTACCAGTCCCTTTTCTAAATTTTCTAACCTCTCATTAGTGATGCTTAATTCGTGGTGCATTTCATCGATAATAATGCCCTGTCTCTTCAGCTGTCTGTCTTGCTCATCACAAAGATTTGATTTTTCTTTCAGCTGACTATGCAAGTCCTTGTTCACATGCTTTAAATCTCTGATTTTTAAATCACTTTTAGCACTTTGTGTGGTTAATTCTGTGTTTTGTGTGGTTAAATCTTTTATGTTTTCCTCTTTTTCTGTGTTTTGTGTGGTTAATTCTGTGTTTTGTGTGGTTAATTCTGTGTTTTGTTTG
>MJUU01073756.1:135628-159575 GCA_002080025.1 Modiolus philippinarum | reverse complement strand
TCTTTGTTATATTACATGTAAAGGTAACACTTTTTCAAGGTAAAACCTCCCCAGGCCATTACAGATTGATATACAATAGAATTGTTGGAAAATTCAAAAGGACCATCATTGTTTAGATTAGTTAACAATAGCAAGTCTCCAAAATTTTTTTACAATATATGTTGGTCTGTTAGTATTGCTCTTGAACAACTTTATAACATCTATAGGTAAATGAAATTGCTAAATGGTTATACAATAGGAACAAGTAGACCGTTAAGGTCATAGACAAGGGACAATAACAGAAAAATTGAGTCGAAAGCAGAGGGAGTATATCTGTTTAACTGAATACTTGTATTTATTGTTATAATGCCCTGGGGTCTATCGATTAAACAAAACACGTGGGCTGGGAGTTAATCTCGATTTCGTACCTAAAATGTATTTAGATAATTACTTGATTAAGTATCTACAAAAACTTTTTACCTGTAAACAAATTCATTTTAATTAAACTAAATGATAAGTGGAAATTGGTTCTGCAAATTTTATTCTCATTTTTAGCAAAAATTTTATGTAAGTAAGTTAACATGGTCCAAACTTAGGTACCCCATGGAAAAAACACAAATTTTGGTCATTTTTCGTACTAGTTATTGACCTGGAGGACTGTATGGCACTCAGAGGCCCAGTTTGTTGTGGTCTTTGTACAGAGTTACCATATTTCTGCATACTGGCATCCTTGGCTTATTCCTGGGTAAGGTAGGGTCTAGCATGGGGTTAAGTATGGAATATGAAACTACCCAAAATCTGCAAAATTGCCGATTTACAGCTTTGAGCGGCCACAGTACCGGAAGTACAAATCAGAAAGCTGTCACACTGTCAACATTGAGAGAAGACACTTTATTTCAGATATTAACATCAATACTGTCCCAATGGGGATTGTAGTTTTTGGCTTACAGATGACAATGGGTAGCCTACCCCACCAAAATATGACATTTTTTAAATCTTCCGATTTTTCAAGCAAAAAGGGAACTAAAGTCCTTCAATGCAGTTATAAACTAGTCTGAAATTGTAGCCAGACGTTTAATGTTTAAAATGAACACCAACACGACGACCTTTGCATGTATGGAGCGTCATCAGTGACAACAATGCATAGAGAGTCTCAATAACGACAATTGTCGCGTGTAGCAGTCTAAGGATTAACATATTTTCCAAAAATCTAAAATACAAATAATGCATAGGTGACATTAGGTATTAACCTATAAGAAGGACTATGTGGGAGAAATCCCTCATAACTGTTTTTGTTTGTGGAAGATTTTGTGTGATGACCTTAAACAGCCATTTTTTGTTATTCTCCTTGAGATAAAAAGATAACTTGAGTAATTAACAAATACCATTATAAGATTAATTCTAATGCAACATGAATGTAACAGTAGATTTCATTGGCCAAAAGTGACCATCAAATACTCTATCTACATGCCTTGGACAGAGGAGGTTCCGAGTTTTGCCGCCATTTTGAAAATCCAAAACAACAAAACTTTTGTTATCTCGTTAATAAATCAAAACCAAACATATTTTTATCATTTAAACACCTTTTAATTGCATTTACTTACGATTTGAAGCGTACAGCAAACAAAAAATATCCTCAGCTTGTGAAAATGCATTTAACTTGAAGCTATGACTTTGTGTTGTTATGACGACGTTCAACACAAAATATTTTAACGTCATTTGGCGAATTTTTATTTTTTTCCTTTTTTGACAAAAATATGACAAAAATATTGTTTAATTGCATTAGAATCCCAATTACAGTACATTATTTTAATATCTGAGGGCGTCAATCTTGATTTGACAGTCAAAAATATCTGTTTACAGGCTCCGCTGCATGTCGCCTGTAAACTGCATTTTTGACCGTCAAATCTATGATTGACACCCTAGGATATTAAAATAATGTACTTGTTATCCAGGTTTTATCTAGAATCCCTACAAAACTGATATTCTCAGATTATAAAAATACTTAATTTGAATTATACAGAAAAATTAATAAAATGAGTAAGAGAAAATATTTATAACAGAAAATATATCTTTGCACATAAAATATAAAATACAAGAAAATAAATACAATTAAGGGAAATAACTCTATTAATTTATCATGAGTGCAAAATGCATCATTTTGCACTGATGAAACTACTTTAAAAAATTTGCAGAACAAATATGCATATACCATTTATTTACTTTAATTAAAATGAATTTGTTTGCAGGTATATAGATTTTGTTGATACTTTATCAATTAATTACATAATTACTTTTCTGCTACTAAAGGGGAGATGGACCCATTTCAATTGGGCGGATTTTTGAATTTCCAGTATTTTCAATTGGGCGTTTTTTAGTTTTGCAATTTGGCAGAGAGACTTTACTAGAAGTAAAACAGGAATTGAAATAAAGTAAATTTAAAAAAGAAAAGAAAAAATTACCAAAAACATTTTCTTTTGGTCACTATTTGAGAGTCGAGTCTAATCATCTACATGACTTTTGTCATTTTGTTTATTGTCCCAGGTGCTCTCTAGCTTTTTTAGTATGACCACAATCTACTAGTTTGAAATCTTATTGAAGTTCACCCTACACGTGGTTAAGTGTCAAAAGGGACCACATAACAATGACAGAAACAGATAAATTTAATATTGCGTATACAAGGTGTAGTAAAGATATGTCCCCTTCAATTGATACTTTTTGAACTTCAAGTCTGAAGAAATATATGTAAAACAGCAAAAATTTCAAATTACTGAAAAAAATTATATAAAACTGGTCATGGATATAATCGTAATGATCCACTATTCTACCTCGCTAAGTGTATTTGGTTTTTAAACAATTGTTTCATTTTATATTTTTACAGGAATATCACACATAATCTGCCTACTTGAAAAAAATGAAATCCGCCCAATTGCAAATTATTTTCTGCCCAATTGAAAAACTATTTCTGCCCAATTGAAATACAAATCCGCCCAATTGCAAAACTACCGGCGAGATTAACTCCCAACCAACATGTTTGGTTAACCAATAGACCCCAGGGTATGATAACAATAAATAAAGGTGTTCAGATAACCAGGTATACTCCCTCTGTTTTTGACTCACATTTTAAGTTAAAATAACATAGAAGGGTAATGGAAAACTTTTTCATCCTTTGTTATAAAATTGTGGTAATGCTTGACCTGAAGCGGCAAAATATTAGCTTTCCATTGGTGTATGCCAAGTCATCCTTTAGAATTTACTTAAACAGAAATTTGGAGAAAAGTCATGGCAAATTTGGTTGTGGCTACTTTAATAATTATTTATGCATATCACATTAATGAACACCATTTGTTGACATTGATATCTGCTTTTGATTTTGTACCATGAAGTACACTTACTGACAACCTTTTATTGCTATGAACATATTAAACAAGTGTAGACACAGAAATGTCTCGCCTGTATATGCATATCTTTACCAAAATAATTAGTCATGGCTACATGACAGGCGCCAGACTGGCATGAGCACACCTAGATGTAACAAAAGAACAAATATGACGTCTGTTGGTGTTCCAGTTGAAGAGAAATGATCCAAGTCAATGAACCATGAAATTGAGGTCACGGCTACATGACATGTACCAGACTGACATGCACCAACCTGGATGTAGCAACAGACCAAATATGATACTTCTAGGTATCATTTCTACAGAGAAATAAGTGTTACAGTAAAGAAATGTTCAGAGTCAATGAGCCATGAAATTGAGGTCAAGGCTACATGACAGGTGTCAGGCTGGCATGTGCCTACCTTGATGTAGCATTAGACAAAATATGATGCTTGTAAGTGTTCTAGTTAAAGAGAAATGATCAAAGTCAATGAACCATGAAATTGAGGTCACGGCTACATGACAGTTGTCAGACTGGCATGCATCTACTAAGATACATCAATACACTTAATATTATGGTTCTATGTATTACATATCCAGAGAAATCAACTTGAATGTGAAACTATGTCGCAGATTTTCTAAGTTCACTGAACCATGCAATTGAGGTCAAGGCAACACGACAGGTGTCAGACTGCCGTGTACCCATATAGATCTCACTATCGAGCAAATATGGCAAGTCTAGGTATTATAGTTCCTAAGAAAAGGACTTGAATGTGAAACTATGTCGCAATGTTTATGTGCTTATTGAACCATGAAAACAAGGTCAAGGTCATCCAAAATATATGCTGCTGGAAAGGTCATCACTTGGTGGTGCTGTGGACTTAAGATGATGTTTGTATGTATTACCCTTGAAAAGTTATGAAGGTTTTAGAAAAGAGTTTACGCCGCCGCCGCCGCCGGATTGCTATACCTATGTCTCGCTTTCAGCGACTTTCGTCGCAGGCGAGACAAAAATTGATAAGAAATAGGGTAAAAATCAAAATTCTTCTGCAACATTTGTGTAACAAATCATTTGATTGGTCAAAACTGATCCTCAATTACATGACCTACATGCCCTCACAGGTTCATTGTCCACTTATAACTATAACTACATTAAAAACAAAAAGACATAAAATTGTTTGATTGCATTAGAATCACAATACAAAACATAGTTTCGAAAGTCGGTGGGCTTCAATCTTTAGATTTGACCTGTCAAATCTTTAACTGAAGCCCCATGTATTCAAATAATGTACTGTTATTGCAACAGTCAAGCCAGGAGCAAAAGTTTCACTTCGAAAAGATAAAATTTAACACCCAAAGCCGATGTTCTGATAGATTGCCTGTGGACAAAGAAACACAGTATACACATTGTTGTTAATTGATTGATAGCAGACAAGAAATAGAACTGATAGAAAGCACTGCCAAGAGAAGATTTCACATTTGACTGGTTGCATGATAATACAATTATCCAATCAAATGTAAAATCTTCTCAGGGCAGTGAACTCTATTTAACGTCTTTTCATGGTATACTGTCACTCAATTATCAACAATGTTTCTCTCTCAAAACGGTGATGGATTGTAAAGTACTTAACGGAACTTCTCTTTGAAATGAAACTTTAGCCACTCGCTTGATTGTTCTAATATTCTCAATTCCTTAGAACTTATTCTTTATTCTTTGAATTTTTAAAGTCTTTGTGGTAATTAAAATTCTTTGACCAAGTTTGGTTCAATTTGGATTGGTAGTTTCAGAGGAGAAGATCTTTGGATGCATATCCCATAGGGTCCCTATGTTAAACTATGTTCCCTGCTGGTGGCCATCTTGAATGAGGTATGAACATAAAAATCACAAACTTTGAAGGAAAACATCTAAAGACTATTGTAACCAACTTTGGTTCAAATTGGCTCAATGGGTTCAGAAGAGAAGACATTTGAATGCATTTCCCATAGGGTCCCTATGTTTAACTGCTCCATGCTGACCTCATGTACCTTCGATGAGGTACAAACGCAAAAATCACAAACTTTAAAGGGGACCACCCAAGGACTACTGTGACAAAATTTGGTCCCCAATGGCTCAGTGGTTTCAGAGGAGAAGATCTTTGAATTAATTTCCCATAGGGTCCTATGTTAAACTATCTTCCCTGCTGATGGCCATCTTGGATGAGATGCGAACCTGCTGGACATATGTAGAAATTGTAGTTCTGGAAAACCTCAACACTTTTGCAATTCACATTTAACCTTTATCTCAAACAGTTTTTGAAATAAAAGTAAAAACGTTTAAAAATTGTGAAAATTCAAAGAAAAAGCGGCAATAACTCCTATGTGAGTTGTCAGATTTTCTTCAAAATTGCAGGACATGTAGATCTTACTATGCTGACCATTTTTGTTCTACAAACTTCAATCCTATCTTCTAATAATTTCAATATATAAGACCAGAAGTAACGAAAAACTGAAAATTTTACGGAAAAGGGGCAATAACTCCAAGACGGATAAACAGATATTCTCCACTATTGCAGGGCAGGTAGATCTCATCATGCTGATCATTTTTACCACATGTCAGAATTTTGATATCTGTAATGGTTTTCGAGTAATTTGCAAAAAACAGCAATTTACCCCTAAGTTCTATTTTTAGTAACAGCGGCCATGTTGTTTGGTCTACGGACATAAAAATCCCAAAATTGAAAGAGCATACCCTTGTGATGATTCAGGCCAAGTTTGGTTAGTATTGGCCCATTAGTTTCAGAGGAGAGGATCTTTGAATAAAAGTTAACGAGCGGAAGACAGATGGATGGACGGACGACGGACGCCGAGTGATGGCAAAAGCTCACATGGCCTTTGGCCAGGCGAGCCAAAAAGTTTTAACAACTAAAAAGAATTGTAAATTGCTGGATATGAATTCTCACTATGTAATTTCAAATATACCATTAATAAACTCAACAAAGGCTCATTTATTACTGTTAATCATATAAACAGATCTGGACTATAAAGAACTTTGACCTAAGTCATTAATGCATGAAATGTATATATCAAGTCGACCTAATTCTTATACCAACGATCCAATATTCATCTATGATTTGTGCTTCACAAGAAACATGAACTTGAACTTTGTGAGGGACAATGGACAAATGGACTAACAGGTGAACCAAAGAAACGCCCAATACCCATCCCAACTCTGTTGGACGAGGGGATAATAATTAGTGGAGGATTACTTCTTTGTCATTCCAAAATCTTAATTGGAAAATTATAAATCTTCCTTCATTGAAAGATAAATCAACATTTTGACTTAACTGTATTGTTCACATGTATTTTAATGAAAGATCAGGTAACTCCCATGAATTACCTAAATTATTCTGTCTTCTTCGCCTACCTTGCGACTGGAGAATGAAAATTCTGAATGCTCTGGTATCTGGTATTCTTGCTGAAAAAAAGATTGACATACCTGATTGTGTATCAAAACTTTATTTATACATTATTACATATTTTGAAATTCAATCTAATATCTTCTGTCATAAAATTTTATAACCAAATATAAAGTTAATATCATTTGTCATTTACATAATAGAATTCAACCATGAATTAAAAATAGTAATGGTGGATTACATGATACCCCGCCACGTTTCACAAAATTTCTAAGTTAAAAGGGCCATAACTCCACAACGATGTGTAACACTGAACCAAAAATTATAATTGGCCTGTATTTTGTGGTAAACAATTTACATACCATGTTTGAAGACAGTATGTTATTTCATTCACAAGTTATGAGTACAAAACCCTAAAATTTGCAAAATTTCAAAGTTTCAAGGGGCATAACTCCAGAACCCCTTGGACCTCGAAACCCAAAATCGATCTTGACCTGAGTTTTGTGGTAAACAACTTACATACCAAGTTTGAAGACCTTGTGTTATTTCGTTCACAAGTTATCAGTCGGAAACCCTAAAATTCGCAAAATTTCAAAGTTTCAAGGGCCATAACTCCAGAACCCATTGGAACTCTGAACCCAAAATCGAGCTCGACCTGAGTTTTGTGGTAAACAACTTACATACCAAGTTTGAAGACCCTGTATTATTTTGTTCAAAAGTTATCAGTCGGAAACCCTAAAATTCGCAAAATTTTAAAGTTTCAAGGGGCATAACTCCAGAACCCCTTAGACCTCTGAACCAAAAATCGAACTTGACCTGAGCTTTGTGGTAAACAACTTGCATACCAAGTTTGAAGACCTTGAGTTATTTCGTTCACAAGTTATCAGTCGGAAACCTTCGGGGGACGGACGGACGGACAGACAGACAGACAGACGGACGGACACACGACTGAGGGTATCACATAATACCATGCCACTTCGTGTGGCAGGGTATAAAAATGGATGAATGTGTCCATGGGACACAGATGCCACTGCCTCCTTGAAATCGAAACCTCCAAATCATTAAACAAGATACAATTTACAATATATATATATATAAACAAACAATAGACGAAAGTGAACAGTACACAAATAATTCAGTTAATATTTCAGCCCCTATCCAGGCCTTTTTCAAAACACAATAAAAATAAAAAATAAAATCAAACTAAAACTAAAACTACGTACAAAAAAGTCTAAACAAAATGTTAACAGCTACATTCTAGACGCTGGTTATCACAAATGTAATACGATTTTACATTTGTGATGATTGGTTTTGATCCGATGCAGGAAACTGAAGTTATCATCCAGAAACCAAAATTCTATTGAAATTCTAGTCTATTTTTAGCAACTGTGACCTTGATCTTGGATATACCAACCCAGAAATCAATAAAGTTCTGTCTTGGGTGATAAGTAAGCATGTGACCAAGTTTGATTTTTATCCAATGCAGAATACTCAAGTTATCATCAGGAAACCAAAATTTTATTGAAATTTTAGTCCTTTTTTAAGGAACTGTAACCTTGACCTTGGAGGTACCAACCTGGAAATCAATAGGGTTCTGTCTTGGGTGATAAGTAAAGCATGTGACCAAGTTTGATTTTTATCCATTGCTGGATACTCAAGTTATCATCCGGAAATCAAAATTTTATTGAATTTTTAGTCTAATTTTAGCAAATAAGACCTTGACCTTGGGGGTATCAACCCACAAATCGATAGGGTTCTGTCTTGGGTGATAAGTAAGCATGTGACCAAGTTTGGTTTTGATTTGATGCAAGATACTCAAGTTATCATCCAGAAACCAAAAAGATTGACGTACGGACATATGGACGGACATACGGACGGATGTACGGATCAGGGTAAACCTTAATGCACCCGACCGCCTAGCGGCGTGGGCATAAAAAAGAAGATGGACTTCTGTGCCTAAGAATTAATCTTAAAAGCTCAGTGGATAAATAGAAGATCTTTGAATGCATAATAGTGCATTTCAATTGACAGGGTCATGACAATAGAAAACATCCTAAATTCTCATCCCTTCCAGTCCAAAATTTTCTGACCCCCTTTCAGAAAAATAAAATTTGCAGCATTTTCACCCGAAAAAATCAATAAAAGTTGCATGCCCACCCTGAATTTTTCAATGAATTTGGATGAGAATCTAAGAATTTAGTTTATAATGGCCTTTAAGAACTGTAAACTTCTTAGATATACATACCATGTACAGCAAAATAATCATCGTAAGCAAACCTTAGTTCACATGGCTCATAATTTTCTTCTAAGAAATTTTTATGATCATTCTGTTCCACCTGCCGCAGGAGGTGCCAATCTATAAAAAGATAGGATAAAACATACTTAAAAAACAAATTCTTTTGGAGGCATGATTGTTTTTATCTCTGAAAAATTAGGAAACTATACAGTAAACTTACCTTTTCAGTCACTGCAACCATAGTTTTTGAATTTGTTTTGATTAGAACAAACATTTTCACCAATTGGATTTCAAAAAAAATCTAATGGCACAGGGTGCACAAGCCGAGTTGCAACCTCAAATATTATGTGACCAAGTTAATGTGAAGACCCAAATATTTCTAAAATTGTCTATTTATTTTTCTTTCCGACCTAATATCCAAAATTCTAAGACTTCATAAGGTTTATTTTCTAGTTTCATGTCTTGACATTTCAATATATAAATCTGTTTTCGGTCACTGTGACCTTCACTGACCTTGACCTTTGACCTACTTTCTCCAAAATCATTAGGTTCCTCCCTTCCTGGTACCCAACAATATATCTAAGTTTCATTTCAATTGGATGTGTACATTTTGATTTATCATCCTGAAACCAATTTTTTCTGAAATTTTCAGTACATTTTCAGTCAGTGTGACCTTGACCTTTGACCTACTTTCTCCAAAATCAATAAGGTTCCTCCGCTTCTGGTATCCAACAATTTATCCAAAGTTCATTTCAATAGGATGTAAACTTTTTGAGTTTTGACCTTGACCTACTTTCTCCAAAATCAATAGGGTTCCTCCCTCCTTGTATCCCACAACATATCCAAGTTTCATTTCAATTAGATATAAACTTTTTGAGTTATCATCCAGAAACCAAATTTTCCAAAAAGTTTAGTCTATTTTCAGTGACTGTGACCTTGACCTTTGACCTTCTTTCTCCAAAATCAATAGGGTTCCTCCCCTCCTGGTATCCAACAACTTATCCAAAGTTCATTTCAGTCTATTTTCGGTCACCCTGACCTTGACCTTTGACCTACATCCTCCAAAATCAATAGGGTTCCTCCCTTCATGGTACCCAACAATATATCCAAGTTTCATTTCAATAGAATGTAAACTTTTTGAGTTATCATCCAGAAACTAAATTTTTCTCAAATTTTCGATCTATTTTCGGTCAGTGTGACCTTGACCTTTGACCTACTTTCTCCAAAATCGATAGGGTTCCTCCCCTACTGATATCCAACATATAAACAAGTTTTGTTTCAATTGGATGTAAACTTTATGAGTTATCATCCGGAAACCAAATTTTTCTCAAATTTTCAGTCTATTTTCAGTCACTGTGACCTTGACCTTTGACCTATTTTCTCCAAAATCAATAGGGTTCCTCCCCTCCTAGTACCCAACAATATAGCCAAGTTTCAATTCAATTGGATGGATACTTTTTGAGTTATCATCCAGAAACCAATGTTTGATGCCCGCCCGCCTGCCCACCCGCACGCATGCACACCCGCTCCGCTCGCAACACCAAACCAATAGCCAGGTCCAAGAATATATTAAAACAGACATTTTTGCTAACTGGACTTCAAAATTATTTTGACTCTTAAAAACCATGCATTCCTTTCAGCAAAAATAGTAACTATTCATATTTGGATTTCAAAAATGTTGTAAACAAACACACACAAGGTCTATATTTCTGTGTCAAACTGGGAGTATGGGAATCACTGCACATCATTTCTGACAGTCATTACTCTTGTTTTGTAATAGAATTGTTGCATATATGCAGTACAGGATTTGACATTAACTTTTTGACCAACTTGCCCATTAGGGCAAGTGAGATACAAATTTTACTTGCTAGTTAGGTGTTTGTAATGTCTCATGTGACAGAAACCTGTCTATTACCTTGAGCAAACAAACAAATCTATTCTGAACCATTATAGTAGAGTCGGAACATCTGACTGAGTGAGAGCATGCAGTCCTAATAAATATGATTAAGTTTTAACAGGTTAACTGTACTTGTACAAATGAAAATCAACATGGTTTGTAATCATTTGAAAGGTTTGAATATTTTTCATGACCATGGAAAAATAAATAAATAAATGAAACAGAAAGAAAGGAATTTGTTGAAAATTCTCGAGGTTTTATTTTAAAAACCAACATACATGTATCAGAAGCTGATCCTGTGTTCATACTTCTCTATTTTCTCCATTTTCTAAAAAAAAATGTACATCACTAACCACAAAATTGTTCTGTCATGTACATTTGTATTCAATTCCTTTGGATAAAAATTGCTTTGGTAAAATTTCCACAGCCAAATTCAAATACTATTATAGTGAATACTTATTATGGAACAAACAGCAACATAGAAATACAATTTAGATTATCCCAAGGATTCTACACCGAAATGAAAGTAAGTCGCTTACATCCATGACATTGATAATGCATTAGTGGAACATTTTGATTGGCTGCTAAAATCCTTGTCAGGAAAAGGGAGTGTGATCGTACATTCGTGTTGTCTCAGATTTGACATCGCCTATAAAAAGACTCTAGTTTGGATCCAATAAAACTAGTTTAACCCCCCCGCAGCAGGTTTGCGCCTGTCCTAAGTCAGGAATTTATTAAGCCTTTGTGTGTCTTGTCCTTTTTCTAGTTAGTTTACTTTATGTCTATAGGAGTCTAGGATGATGTTTATTTCGCTGGACTCGATTGCACTTTGTTCAGGGGCTGACTCCGACCTGCCGTTGGATGTGAGGTTCTCTCACCGTTCATTGAAGATCTTATGGTGGCTTTGAGTTGTTATTACTCCCCTTTGGGTCGTTGTCTCTTTGACACATTCCCTGTTTCCCTTCTTTATACTAGAGAGGTGGCGACTGATAATTTCACAGATGACCAATAGCAAAGAATTTATGAATAGAACTTTCTATTTCTGTATTTGTGATCTTTTATTTTTAAAACAATATACGATCGCAAGTCATGAGGCATGTCAATCTATCGAACAATAAAAATGTCTGTATAAGCATCATTTTTTTAATACCCTGATCGGACAAGTAAGTTACAAGTTTTATCTATAGATAGATATTAGTGAGCTTTGCTCGCACATTTTCTAGTCGATATTGGTTTTGGTGCACAAAAGAATCCCATAGATTCAAGTTTGGCCCATGTGGCATGTAATATGAACTCCTGCTACTTTTCTTCTTGTTTCAGGGATTTAATTTTTTGGTAGATTGGTTGCATATAGTCTGTAGATGTGCCATAATTTCTTGGAATTTCGATTGCAGTTCCAACATTAACATGAGGTTGCATGTGTTGTAGTGCTAGGTACACTCCCCATCATACTATTTTACACACTAAAAAGGGAAAAATGGCTAAGTTCCGCCAAACAGGAAGTTGATATCATAGGGTGATCAAAATTGCATTTGACACATTCCCCCTATATATAAAGTGACATACCAAATTTGAAGTAAATCGGACAAGTAGTAGCTGAGAAAAGTGCTATGAAAATTTTCACTATGTTCAATAAAGGTAAAAATGGCTAAGTTCGCCAAACAGGAAGTTGATATCATAGGGTGACCAAATTGGCATGCGACACATTCCCCTATATACAAAGTTTAATACCAAATTTGAAATAAATTGGCCCAGCTGAGAAAAGTCTGACAAAACTTCGGACCCAAGGACAGGCGGACGGAAGGACAGACAAGGGTATTCCAATATACCATATCCACTCATGATGTGGGGGTATAATTTAATGCTCTAATATTTGGGTTGGAAACCTAAATTCAAAACTATAAATCTCACAATGAAATAGCTCGATTATTTTCCATGTCTCAAGTACTTACTGAATTAAAGAACATTAGCCAGCTAGTTCACATACCCCACGCTCCCACATATTAGAAAATCTTGCTTTATTGAACTCCAAAAGTACCCTTTTAGCAATATCATTCATAAAAATGACAAAGTTCTTCATTGGGTATTTGTGTCAAAAATTACAAGAAAGCAAAATCCAAGGAGTATGCACATCATTGACATATTGGCACAATCTGCCTGCAAAATAAAAACTTCTTATCTTAAAAACTGTAGGAGTTATCTGGACAAATGATATACCCCCTTAGTGATGACAGACGGACATTTGGATGGACAGATGGACGGATAGACCAGTCAAAAACTATATGCCCTCTGCACTAGATGCGTGGGGTAAAATAATTCTCAATTTAACATCTATGAAATATTTTTTACTCTACAAACCTCTTAACCTTTCAAAACGAAATCCATCATCAGTAGCTATGGTATGAAATGGACATACAGAATGTTCTACTAAGTTTGTATGTTGATCCAAAATCTTCTCAACAGCTTCCTGTATGTCAGCTATCACACTGTAATCACTAGGACATTTATCTATAATGAAAAGAGACAGACATCATCAATATGGCAGTCATCTCTGTGTTCAACCTCAAGGTTCACTATCAAAGGGTCACTAACCAAGGGTCACATTTGAGATTGATTTTTGTATTTGGGATAGATCACTTCAAGGCAATGACAGGAGATTTTTTATTAAAAAAAATCTGAGTTTGAGACCACTAAACAATCCTGAAGATGCATCCACTAATCATTGATTATTGGAATATTGTAAATATAGCACTAATTTTATCCTGAGTCAATGAATCATAAAATGTAGGTCAAAGTGACCAAATTCTAATCAGACACTGTACATGTGTGACCATCCAAAACAAATCTAGTGACAAAACATCCTCTGCCTGCTCTAGTATCCATGATCCTGAGTTATTCATGCATGAAATATAGGTCAAGGTGACCTTATTTTTATCAGGCACCTCATGATTATCCAAGATGCATACACAGACAAAATTTTACTCATCTGCCTCATGTAGTATATCAGATCAGGTCAAAATGGCCTAATTTTTATCAAGAACCTCATTATTATCTAAGACGCACTCATTCCTCTGCCTGATGTAGTATATCAGAACTTTAAACCCGAGTTACCCATGCATGAGATGTAGATCAAGGTAACCCAATTTTTGTACAAATGTCAAGAATTATCAAAGACGTATTTGTAGACAATTAAGCTCATCCATCTATGAATTGTAGTTCAAAAGATACATGGACTTTTTGACTGATGAAAGGACAGACTAACAGATGAAACACACCCCCCCAAGTGGGGGAATAAAAAAGTACAGCCTCAGCAAGACTTTCTTATTAAGAAAGCAATAATATGACCTTGAAGAAAAAGTTCAAAGTCAAAAGACACCAATCACAGTATATTACTCAGTGCTTTTCAAGAAATACCAAAAGCCTGCCTCAAAAGAAAAGTTCTAGTCTGGACATGAATTAACTATAGATGGATGGATGTACATATGCACAGAGTGATTACTATCAGGCATCCACCACTTTTTGGTGGGCCTCAATGAAAATACATCATTCATGTACTAGTATTTCTTAAATAATGTCTGAAACGGAATTGGGACTTATTGTTCTAGAACTGAAAATTGGAAAAAGTCTTAGCATTAGATAAATTCCCAAGTCAGTCATCCTTTACAATGTATGACCCTTATGGAATAAACATGATAATTTCAGGTGTCATAATTTGTTTTTGTTGGAGGTTAAATTTGTACTTATAATTTGATAGTTTTAACAAGTTTTTGCAATGATCACCAGGCATAAAAGCTGTTCAAAGCAAACATGATTTGCTAAATTCTGCAAAATCCAGCCTCGTCAATTTTCCCAACTTCTTTCAAAAGATACATTTAAATGGTAATGAGGTTTGGAGATTTTCAGGAATCACAGCCATGAGCATCCGCTATTTTAAAGTTTATCATGATGTTAAATGTCCTAATAAGTTCCAATTAACAATTTCACACTGTTTTTATGCTTGATAATTTTCATAAGCATGACTTCTGATTTTAAATACAGGTATCCTCTCTTCCTGTTTTCAAGCTACATATAAAAGAAAGCATAGGAAGCATAACCACATTGATACAATGTACCTCAAATTTTTGTTATTCTCAATCAGAGTAAATCAGGCCTTCGTAATTGCCATTTCCCGTTACCCGGGGAAAGTGACTAGAGACTCAGAGACTGAGCCTGTATCGCTCACCTGGCAAAATGCTTTTACGCCAAACATGACTAAAAAAGATGTTTTCTTACCAATGGGGTCAAAGGTTTAGCTATGTTCTTTATTAGCACCCATGTTTTTTTGTCTGATCCTATTGAAATGAATAATTTTTGCAAAGGACCTTCTATACATTTCAGAGATGATGACTGTAAGGATGGTTATCTCATTCCTGGCACCAATGTTAAACTATATTCTGCACTGGAGGCCATCTTCTTTTGTCAGATCCAAGTACCTTCCATACATCCTTACTGTAAAGATTGGTTAAATTTGCTTCAGTAGCGTAAGAGGAGATAGCAAATAGATGCTTTTCCCATAGGGTCCCATGTTAGACTATGTTCTGCGCTGGTAGCCATGTTTTTAAGGGAGTCGGAAAAATTTCGGCAATCTACATAAAAGACCTTCCATACATCATTCCTGTAAAGTTTGGTTCCATTTGCTTCAGTAGCTTCAGAGTAGATAGCAAATATATGCTTTTCCCATAGGGTCACATGTTAAACTATGTTCTGCGCTGGCGGCCATGTTTTTACACGGATCGGAAAAATTTTGGCAAATTAAGTAAAGGACCTTCCATACATCATTCCTGTAAAGTTTCGTTGAAATTGGTTCAGTGGTTTCAGAGGAGATAGCCAAAATGTGAAAAGTTTACGGACGGACGGACAACGGACGCCAAGTGATGGCAAAAGTTCACATGGCCTTTAGGCCAGGTGAGCTAAAAAACTAGAGGCTCAGACACTGAGCCTGTATCGCTCACCTGACAAAATACTGAACAGCAGGGTTTTGATGTTCTGCATGGTGGCCATGTTTTTATGTGAATTTCCCACAGGGCCAAAATAAACTATGTTCTGTGCTGGCGGCCATGTTTTTTATTGGATCAGAACGAAATAAGCAATCTTTGTTATGGACTTTCCATACATCATTCCTGTAAAGTTTGGTTGAATTTGCTTCAGCGGTTTATAGGAGAATAAGAAAATAAGAATTTTCCCATATAGTCCAATGTTAAACTATGTTCCGTGCTGGCAGCCATGTTTTTTATTGGATCAGAAAGAAATAAGCAATCTTTGTTAAGGACCTTCAATTCATCATTCCTGTAAAGTTTGGTTGAATTTGCTTCAGCCGTTTCAGAGGAGAAGAAGTGAATGTGAATTTTCCCATAGGGTCCAATGTTAGACCTAAGTTCCACGCTGGCAGCCATGTTTTTTATCGGATCTGAACGAAATGAGCAATCTTTGTTAAGAACCTTTAGTACATCATTCCTGTAAAGTTTGGTTGCATTTGCTTCAGTGGTTTCAGAGGAGAAGAAGAAAATGTGAATTTTCCCATAGGGTCCAATGTTAAACCTAAGTTCTGCGCTGGAAGCCATGTTTTTTATCGGATCGGAAATAAATGAGCATCTTTGTTAAGGACCTAAAGTACATCATTCCTGCAAAGTTTGGTTGAATTTGCTTCAGTGGTTTCAGAGGAGAAGAAAATGTGAATTTTCCCATAGGGTCCAATGTTTAACCTAAGTTCCGCGCTGGTGGCCATGTTTTTTATCGGAACGGAACGAAATTAGCAATCTTTATAAAGGACCTTTAGTACATCATTCCTATAAAGTTTGGTTGAATTTGCTTCAGTGGTTTCAGAGGAGAAGATGAAAATGTGAAAAGTTAACACACGACGGACGGACGGACGACGGATGACAGACGCCAAGTGATGGCAAAAGCTTACTGATCCTTCGGGTCAGGTGAGATAACTAGTCCGGGAAAGTAAATCTATTCATGTACTTTCCCACCGGGTAAGTAGTTTGGTTTATCGGTATTTGGTCATACCGGAAATGATTAATCTGGTTCCCCCTCAATTCTAATTTTTATGCTTGGTTGATACTTGACAGATGAATAAAGAATCAAGGGTACCAGAGTATTTTATCGTTGTTCTTGGCTTCCTTCACAGACGCCGTATTTGACATTGAAAGAACAAGAAGACATAATCAAAATCCAAATATAGATCGGGATCGTATTTACCATTAAGATGAATAAAATTGGCAATTTCAAAAAAAAGAATAAATTAAATGTTTGGGTAACAACGAACGCAAAGTACATGTAAATAAATGGGAATTTACATGTTGAATAACTAACTTACTAAGGTGGCTTGATGAATACCTGTCTAAAAAGGACAGTCTATGTGAACTCTGTTAAGAAAATGAATAGTGAGAAATATTCTTCTTTGACCTAACAGTTTCAATTTAATCATTATGTCACTAAACAAGCACATGTAGCAGCAGCTTGATCCCCGAGGAAGCAGTTACTGAAAGGCACAAGGTAAAAGATAGGATATTGGCTGTTATCATGTCTAGAATTTTGACACATTTCAGTATAGAATTTTTTATTGCCATAAAAATATTTTAGGATGTGATTTGTCTGGACTATCTGAAAAAAATGCGGGAAACCAAAAAAATTTGCGGGTAAGTGAAATTTTAAATCAACTTACCCGTAGGTAAGTGGAATTTTTAAAAAAATTATGAAGCCCTGAAAGTTTAGTCAGATTTCCTCCTTTTCTTAAATTTCCTTGCTTTATCTTTTTGATCAATGTATTTTGCAAAGTTTTTCAGAAGTATATGGTAGAAAAAATGCACATTTACCAAATTCTTTTAAAAAACATTTCATTGGATTATAGGGAGAATCAGCCATGACTTATTCTTTTAATAACATGTAAATGGATAGGTTTCTCAGATCGCTCTTTTATTTTCAAGCTGTTGGTTGCTTTTAGAGGCCAATTCATAGTTAAAGCAAAATGAAGTATGATTTTTCTTGAAACCTCTTGAATTTAGATTTAAATAGCTTTATTCTTTTCTGTTGTGCCAGCTACAGTATATTGTGTCCCCTCTCACTCAGGTGCACATGTGACTATTGTCTTCTATCCACATGCAGTGTTAGAATAAAGTTTTAAACAGCAGTCCATTTGCAAATGACATTTCAATCTCTTAATTCATATTGGTGTGTGTCCTATTATAGGTGTAATCTTTCATTTTACATGCAAATCAGTTTTAATTTTAAGGTCAAAGATAGCAGTCTTTTTCTCTCTTCCCAAAACTAGGTCAGATCAAGGACGTATATTTAGAAGGATAGGAAACTCGTACACAATCCATGTTGCAATTTAATATTTATAGCGAAGTGTTTGGTATGCATTCACTTCTTAAAAAGTTGTTTATGGATGTTAATAAAATTATACTTTCCTGAAAGCTGGAGTTAATTTCGTTACTTTACAGCAAGTAGTTTCCTCAATACACATGATTGAAATTTGTAATCAAAACATTTTCATTGATTCTTTTTCCACTTCCGGTTTTTTTTGGTAAAAATGCACCACGATTTGGAACTAAAGGCTTTAAAAGTAATGAACAGAATAACACAGATTTAATATTTTCCTGAAGTTTAACATCTACTGTATACGTACTTGAGAACAATTTTTGTGACAATCATTATTATATTTCCATTGTTATAAGGCTGCAAAGAGAGGGTCCAAAAGTGACAAAATATCACGCCTCTCGATATATTTCCAGATTATCATGAGATGCTTATCCTTCTAAATATATGTTCTTGGTCAGATGGAACGCTCAATTTTTTATCGTAAGGCAAAGGATTTAGATTATTTTAAGAATTTAGAGGCATCAATAGAAAAAATAATGTGGGAGTCCAAACTGTTCCATTGCTCATGTTTCTTCCAAACTGTTCCATTGCTCATGTTTCTTCCAAACTGTTCCATTGCTCATGTTTCTTCCAAACTGTTCCATTGCTCATGTTTCTTATATTGAACATGTTGAAGAATGTAATGTGACATGATTTTTCAACAAATGCCTTGAATTGAAACTGGCTCACACTTTGAAACAGAAGTCATGTGAATCAGGTCATTAGAATAGAAGACCTTTTATTGACTTAAACATTAAAAGCATAAGTTAAGCTACATTATAGTTTCATAAACTCCATTTTACCATTTAAGATGTAAAGGGTAGTTTCAGGGCCTTTTTAGTATTCATTTTGTGCAGGTTATCATAGTGGTATTTTTGTAAACTGAGATGAAGTGAATAAAGTGTCTGAGTTCATCTTGCCTCACTAAATTTCAGTGTTCTCCCCAGGCCCTTTTAGCGTCGGGGTACCCCTACGCTATAATTCTCTACCCCGACGCTTTCCATGTTACCCCTACGCTGTAATTTTCATCCCAATGCTTTCCTTCTGGTTGATATTTTTCATGTCCGGTATTAGTTTTTTCACATGACGCCATATTTTTTGCTCAGGTAACATGTTGCATAAACAATTAACAAACAGTTTAAGCACAATGTTTCTGTTATTTATGTGACATTTTATTATAATTACATGTATAACTATTGTTAAGCTAAAACAAGATGTGTTTGTGAAACACTACATATGCCCCCAGATTCTACAGTACAATATATGAAAATACCCAATTTTACCCCTTTTTGACCTCTGTGACCTTGACCTTTGACCTAATTTTTTTGCATATTTATGTTCATATTGACAAGACCTATACACTTGCAAAGTATTACAAGTCTATCTTACATAGTTAAAAAGTTGTTTATTACCGTAAAAACACCCAATTTAACCCCTTTATTCCGAAACAGATGAAGCCCATTTGGGCCACTTGTTTATTGATATGGTTTTACTTGTTTTTAATTGTTAAAAGTATCTGTTTAAACATGCTATAAGAAACCTACAGAAAAATACTGCATCATGATCTTACAAAAAATTAACAAGAGGCTCTCAAGAGCCTGTATCGCTCACCTGGACCATGGCCGACATAGATAAAAGGCATTTCCAATAGGAAAAATAAAACATAAAATTTAGCAGAATACTTTTTTTTCTGAAATTACAGTATTCTTGTTTGGTTTCCATGGCAACAGAAAGATCCACCATCCATTACAACCCAAAACAGAACACCATTCAAAAAAAATTTGAGGAGGGGTTCCCCTTATAATCAAAGCAATACATAATGCTGAAATTGAAACATTCGGACCACAATTCAAATAAAAATTCTAAATTTGGGCAGAGGTTCCCCTTAAATTAATAGGGCCAATGTAAAAACTATGTTCCAGATGTGGCCATCTTGGATGAGGTATGGACCTGTCAGATACAATTTTTGGATGGGACCACCTAAGGACCATAATGGATTAGTTTGGTTCTAATTGGAATGGTAGTTTCTGAGAAGAAGATCTTTGAATGTATTTTCCATAGGGTCCAATGTTAAAACTATGTTCACTCACTGGCGGCCATCTTGGATTAGGTACGGACCTTTCAGATACCTTTTTTGGAAGGGACCATCTAAGGATCATTGTGTCTAAGTTTGGTTATAATTGGACTGGTAGTTTCTGAGAAGAAGATCTTTGAATGTCTTTTCCATAGGGTCCAATGTTAAAACTATGTTCCCCGCTGGCAGCCATCTTGGATTAGGTACGGACCTGTTGGATACCTTTTTTGGAAGGGACCATCTAAGGACCATTGTGTCTAAGTGTGGTTATAATTGGACTTGTAGTTTCTGAGAAGAAGATCTTTGAATGACTCTTTCCCTTAGGGTCCAATGTTAAAACTATGTTCCCACTGGCGCCATCTTGGATTAGGTACAGACCTGTTGGATACCTTTTTTGGAAGGGACCATCTAAGGACCATTGTGACTAAGTTTGGTTATAATTGGACTGGTAGTTTCTGAGAAGAAGATCTTTGAATGTCTTTCCCATAGGGTCCAATGTTAAAACTATGTTCCCCGCTAGCGCTGGCGGCCATCTTGGATTAGGTACAGACTTGCCGGATACCTTTTTTGAAATGAACCATATAAGGACCATTGTGACTAAGTTTGGTTATAATTGGACTGGTAGTTTCTGAGAAGAAGATCTTTGAATGTCTTTCCCAAAGGGTCCAATGTTAAAACTATGTTCCCCGCTGGCAGCCATCTTGGATTAGGTACGGACCTGTCGGATACCTTTTTTGGAAGGGACCATGTAAGGACCATTGTGTCTATGTTTGGCTATAATTGGACTGGTAGTTTCTGAGAAGAAGATCTTTGAATGTCTGTCCCATAGGGTCCAATGTTAAAACTATGTTCCCCGCTGGCGGCCATCTTGGATTAGGTACGGACCTGTCGGATACCTTTTTTGGAAGGGACCATCTATGGACTATTGTGACCAAGTTTGGTTCCAATTGGCCCAGTAGTTTCAGAGGAGAAGATCTTTGAACGAAAAGTTCACGACGGACGGACAACGGACGCCAAGTGATGGAAAAAGCTCACCCTGGCATAGCCAGGTGAGCTAAAAACTCTGTTTGTCCCCTTTGGGCCTCTTGTTTCTCAAAAACAGTAAATGCTACCTCAAATCTGTTGACATACTACAGTTGGGCAATTTTATTAGCAATAACATGAAACAAATCCGTCTCAATAGGATAAATAATAAGGATTCTACAGTCAAATATGTGAAAACAGCCAATTTCACCCCTTTTTAACCTCTGTGAACTTGACCTTTGACCTAACCTAATTTTTTTTGCATATTTATGTTCCTCTTGACTAGACCTATACACCTGCCAAGTATGGAAAGTGTACCTTATATAATTCAAAAGTTATAGCCAAGGTTAAAGTTTCGGATGCACAGACAAACAGACAGACAGACAGGACAAAAACAATATGCCCCAGATCATTGATCTGGGAGCATAAAAAGTGTTTGTTGTTCATCTGGCATAAAATTTGTGCTTTTAATAATGTCACGTGACCAAAGTTTGTAAACAATATGACAACTTCAAGTGCACATGAAGTGAAAATGAATCTTTCATTAACTGCCTAGACGTTGCACGTGGTAATAAAATATTCATGTCGTGATGTTTACTTTTTATCTCACTCATTAAGTTTAATGAATACATGTGAGATGTTTTCACCCAGCGACACAATCATAGATTCTTAAAATGTGTCTATTGATGGTATTACATGAAATAAAACTTGAATAAAGCTCAATAATTTGAGAGCTAAATTGACTGAAAAACTTTTCCCATTGAGTCTTAGCCACAGATGACCTTTTTTTAGAATAGAATGTAGAAGAAACTCTTTTTTGATTGCACACAAAAAGGGGGAGGGTCATTTAGTTGATACGTTACATACATTTGTATATCCTCTAGCATTTGCACCATGCAATGCAGGTAGTTTCCTTTGTTTGCTCCAGTTTTGTCATAGGTACAATGAATGAACAAGAGGAAAGCTGTCAATGTGACAGCAAACCGGGTTTTCTTTTACATGGACAGTTTATCTTACACATGGGTTGACCCTAAATATTTGAAATGTACTTATAATTTTCATATGTATTCAATGTTAAACCTTCCACCAAACCCGGTTAAAAACTAGTTGAAATTCTGCATCCCAATTACATAAGAATGATAAAAAAGATATATCAAAATAAAAATGGCAGAAGAAACAAAAAGACTGGAGATAATATGCTTAAATCAGTCATTAAAAAGATGCCTAGGAAAAAAATGTCATACAATATCCTTCTATTATAATATCATGTTATGTAGACGTTTTGTCACAAGATCATATTATGTGACACGTCTTATGTGACACGATGGGTCATGTTGCTTGGAAATTTGCCTCTGCTCTATCCCAAAATCCTGGGGAGAACACTGTGACCAATGTGAGCAATGTACAATACCCTGTAATCTTTACCTGTTATTGTCTTTATCAGCTCTAATGTCTTCATGGCTTTGTCTGTAGTTCTGTTTCCATTTTCTGGAATATAAATAACTGATGGTCAAATGTGTTTTTATATTCTACAGTGAAGTTGGTTTAATACTTTGTATACCATATACTACACTAATAATGGGAAGAGGAGGAATGTTATTCTTCATGCTTACCTACAGGGCTTTTTCTTCTTTTCTTAAAACAAGTCCCTAACCCTTGAAATTGGGAAAATTTCAAAGGCGACATTCATTTTGGGAATTTTTGTATGATATTTCCATTGCATACATTATTCTACATTAGCCTCTGTTTAAAAAAAAATCACTCTAGTTGACTAAAACTCCCATTTTTACATCTTCTGAATGCCTCTGAACTTAAATAACAAAGACATTTCTGTTAACGGATTCTAACTCAAAAACATTACTGAAATGCTAAACTCCATTGGTAACTTTCACATATTTTGGGAAAAAATAGGTGTTTTCACATGGGGAATGAGTCCCTTAAAAGGATGTAAAACAGGTAAAATAAACGGCTAAGCGGTGAGCAGCATGTTGACCACTGATATTTGAACAAGTGAAATTTAAGCAAATGTGGACACAGTAATTAGATGGACACAAAAAAATCTGGATACAGTACTAGTAATTAGCTGGACCTAAAATAGTGAAAATAAAGCTTACAATGAGAATAATCCAGAGAAAAAAATCCCATCAAAATCTGATGTAAAATAAAGATTTCACATCTTTCTTATAATTGCAATTTTGGCCCCTTTGACCCCTTATAGTTTCGAAACAGTAAGAGCTACACCAAATCAATTGAATATTACTTAGAGCTTACAATGAGAGGACTGCAAGGAAGAAATCCCATCAAAATCTAATGAAAAATAAAGATTTCACATATTTCTAATAATTGCAATGTTGGCCCCTCTGACCCCTTATAGCTTAGAAACGATACGAGCTATGCCAAATACGTTAAATATTACTTATAGCTTACAATGACAGGAATGCAAGGAAAAAAATGGAAGAATGTGTCCATGGGACACGGATGCCCCCACCTCCTTGCAATCGAAACCCATAAATTATTAAAGGCATAACTATATACAATATATATTTATCAAATATTATTAGAAAG